>OZ038435.1:24627580-24875374 GCA_964036275.1 Litoditis marina | reverse complement strand
ACATAAAGAGAAAACAGGAAAGAAAGATGAAGAAGAACGGTACAGCTCAAATGGAGATGTATCGTATGCTATCAACGGTAACTGGGCGGGGACTATATTCTGATCTTCAATCTCTGACCTGTACCGAAGTGATGGTCCAATCCCTGTCGGGGGGACAAAGTGCGTACACGAGTCGTTGCACGAGGACCGTCCAGCGACTCTTCTTTTTACCCGCTGTCGAGTAGTAGCTGTCGTCCATCGGCGGCACGATTAAAGGACTGCCATCCACGTTCTGAACGGACTACGGTAACCATGAAATTCACTGTGAAAACTTATCATGTATGTGTCTTTTCCTCCTCCAACTTCACCGAGCCAATTATCTACTTCGCGGATTACTAAACTTTCTGATTTTGGTGAGCTGACGACCTGAGTCTGAGTGAGCACGATAGAGTTTTAGTTTGAACACAAGAATGATAATATTTTTAGTTTCAATCAATTGAAGTGGACAAGTTTCACAAAGGGTTTAAATCTCGAAAACCGTACCGTATCGGCAGTCTTCTCTCGATGTATGATGGAGTTGGCCGTCTGCGAGATTACTGTATTCTGTACGGTACTCTCGGTGGTGGCCTTGGCCCCGCCCCCTCCCCAGAACCGTTTTCTCGCCCCTCCCTCCGCCTGTCCATTCGATTTACTCTCATTTTTACGAGTTTTCCTGAAAATGAAGAAATTAGCCTGTGCGTTTTCGGTGAAAATTAAAAAGATTGTCGAAAAAAATTCCTTCTCGGAATTGTCGTTTAGCTGAAGAATCCGGCATTCTATTACCGCTAGTGCAAAATTAAACATTCCTTAAAATTTTCAGCTATGAGCTTTGAGTAGTAAGTGTCACTTCAGAGGTTTTACGGAAACTAGAAAAGTTTGCCGAACTTCTCAGAAATTATCATGTTACCATGACCCGGGTTTCCCTGGAATCTAGAAATGTGGAAGTTCGGTGAAGTTTTCAGAAGACGAACGTTTGTGACGAAAGGACAAACCTTATTTGGTTCAGCCAGTGTCCCAACACTTTCGATCCAATTTGCTTCTCGCGCTCCCATCTGAAAACATAATATGTCATTTCAACGAACGAAATACATTTTCCTAAATACCTGTTGGTAGTGTACTGAATACTTCCTAAACTCCAAGTATACTAGTCACATAGAACTGGCTAAAACCTGGGCAAACGTTTATACAATCATAAGTCATGTCCGAGAGTTGTGTTTCCCACGTTTTAGGAAATTTTGGGTTTGCCATCTAGTATTCGTGTCACACTTCATCACCGAGATTGGAAAGAAGTGTGAATGCCAAATAGTACTAACAATACCCTCGCCAGTACGAATACTAAACAATACGAATACTAAATAGTACAACCCTCGACCGAATTATGCAGTTCTTTCTTACAGTATATGAGAAGAAGGTAGTTCTGCAAAGTAATTGCGTATTGTAGTTTTTTAGAAGAAAAACATATTTGGGAATTTCGAGCAAACACACCTGTTCAGCTGGCATACGATGGCCAGTTCAACCAGAGTCATAAAAATGAAAATAACAGAGAAGATCATCCAAACATCAAGGCACTGGAATGAACTCGTGAGTCCAACGTTCATCAAATCAAATCAAGGTGAGTCAATCAAAAGGTACTATATAGGAATTAAATTTATGTGCTCTTAAAAGTGCTTGCATTCGATGCAAATTACAGTAATTAAGGTATGCCACGGCTAAAGTCAGATTTTTGTTACTGGTGGTGATTGTACGAGCCTTCGAACGTTCTGATTAGATCAGGAATGTTCTGGTCAGAAGTACAAAAATCAAAACCGAACTTCCTCATCTATTTAGACAACTACGTGTAGAAAACCAGATGTTCATCTTGAGTCTAGCTGTTCTCACATTTTTTATTCAAAATAAGAACCAACGTGTGAGACTGAATACAAAATGAAGATTTTTCCCAGAAAACTAGAAGATATAAAGCGCGTTACGTTTCCAGATTAAGTTATTCATTTTTTCGAGGCAGTATGCAAAGTTATTTTGTGGAAAGGTGTCGAATTGAATATGAAAATAACACAAACGTGGCCAACTCTTCTGAAGGTTTCAAAACTAACTCAAAAAAAAGTTTTCCGCTGCTGATCCTTGACTAGCAGTTCAGTCAGTTGGTTGTAAACTCGTACAGAGAACTTTGCAAGGCAAATTGGACTCGTATGTAGAGATTATAGTACTTTGAGATTAACAAATAATGCACTAACCTTTATGTAGCTGACCCTTGGAAGATGGCGCAATACATTACCGAACTGAAAAGTAAGCGCCAAAAGAGAAGATACGCCAAGGGTAATTCTGCAACAAAACTGATTGAATTACAAAAACTAGTTCAAGAAATATACTAATGAACTCATAAAAGTTTCAGGTATATTTAATCATTGAGAAAAGAAGGAACTCCCATTGATGGATTCCAAAGACACACATTACATGAAAAACTAGTGGTGTTCATATAAAGTAAATTATTACTTGATTAGTTTGACCTCGCATACGTGGCAAAAACTCTCGCAAGAATGACCAGGTTCATGCCGAGATCAATCTACATTATACGATCACACAGCAAAAAATCTATATTTCTTCGATGTTTCATGCTGATCTTGTGTAGAAGAGGCATCTTCACAAGATCTCCATTGTTTGACTTCATCACGAAAACAGAAGAAGTTTTCCTAAGTTGTTTTGATTGTGTTGAAACGCATACCTGGCGGATACTGATCGGACGTCGAAAAAGAATCCGACCCATGAACTGATTACTGTAAGAGAAGTAGGAAAATATGACTGGAAGAGGTAGAAACCATACCGACGAGCGAAGGTGAACTTCACCTAGAAATAGGTTACATGTATAGAACACATCGTTTTCAAAGATTAAAATATCTTAAATTGTAATTGCAAGGTGATGCCCCAAATATACATGTAAAAAAAACTATGCACATTTTGAAATCTGAACTTGAAACGTGGGATCTCCTGCGCTTTACATATTTTTCGTTCATAGGCCTCCAATCCCTTCATTGTTTTCCAATTGTGTTTTGAATGCGGTGCCAGTGTTGTGATCATCTACAGCTGTCGCTTCATTCTGCATTTTTGACAACGATCCTCCCAAATGTCAAATTCGTCAGCCGACGCGTAGATTGTAAAAATGTGTGCGTGGCAGAAAAAATGAGCGATGTACACCATGGCGGATCAGAGATAGAAGAATCAAATACTATTGATTTCGAATGTGAAATCGATGAACAGAATTCCTCTATTACCAGTTGAGCAACATTTTTGGTTTCCTTACTTGCCCTAATAACCAAGATGGTTTTCGGTTTTTACTGTGAAAAACTTAGCGAGAAACTAGGTAGTGACGTTATTAAACTTGGGTGACTAATTTGATTCTTAGCCATCATTTCTAAAGGACTTTTGCTTGATATAAAACAGTGCTACACGTACAATCAGAAATACAATTATTAGTTATTTTAACTGTATTTTTTCATTCTACTACGTGTGTCCCCTATAGTTGAATGTCAATACTCGAATATAACATACTTTAGTACCAAGTGTCGTCCTCGATTATTCAATTAGGTTTCTTGAATGGGCGCGAGCCTAAATGCTCTCTAACAAAACTTAACTTCATTTTGAGAACAAAAGACAAATGGGAAGCGAAAAGCAGAGCGCAGCTTGCATTTTGTTCTACTATTGATCGGAAAACAACAATGTCAGAATTGACTGAACACGTAATACGTAAAAACACTGATGTGTACTTGGCGTGTCACGTGACTGAATTTGACTATCAGCTCATCAGTATTGTTTGTGAAAAGAAGGGTAGTTATGGATCAGGATGAATCATTAGTAGGTAGTAAATAGACCGGTAGATGTGGGTAAACATCAATGAATCTGTTAATTTTTGATGTACTTTCACGAACGGTGTAATTTCCACGTTTCACGCGACTGAAGAGAACTGTCCCCAAAATAAATATTTCCAGTTTCTACTGTGATAATAGTTCTTAAAACCAACCTTGGCTCGATCCCAAATCCCGTTTGGATATTCTAACCGCTGGTGATCAGTCGACCAACCGATTAGGTCGAAATCCGGTAACTCGATCTGGAGATCAAATTTTAATTTAGTTTATTGAGTCGAAACTCATAGATTTCGCTCTGACTGGGGTTTTTGTGTCAGACACCTCACTCACGTTTCATGGAGTGTTCTTCACTGTGAAAACGCTGGCAGCTTAAAATACCGGAGAAGATGCAGGCTTAAATACTGGTGTCGAATTAGCCTGCATCTCCTTATGAATTTCAAACAGGACAGGCGACATCTGGCTGACCCCGGTATTTTAAGTTACAAAATTGGCGAGTCCGGTATTTTAAGTTGCAGCGGGTTTTCAGAGCATTGGGAGAACTCGAAGGTCGATGAAAGTACCAATCGAGTTCTATCGTTTTTGCGGATTTTGACATGTTGTAGGTATATGAATTCGAGAACGCGCGAAGATAAAGAGCAGTTTTCTGTTTTGGGAACATTGACTTTTTACCCCCCACCCTTCTGAATTTGTATTGCGTTTGGGGAATTGTAGTTTGACCCCCCCCACCGGGGGGTTATAATTCAATTTATCACCTGCAATACAAAAGTTTGAGGGTGGGGGGTAAAAAGTAAACATTTCCGGTATTGAAGTTCAGCCCCCCACTCGTTGAAGTTTGACCCCCCACCATTGAAGTTCTACCCCCCGCCGACCCAAGTGGGGGGTAAATAGTAAATGTCGAAGTTGAATTTTGACCTCCCCCCTCTCCTAGATTTTCAGGTTTTAGCTTGGGTGGGGGGTTGAAGTGCTACGGGGGGGACTCAACTAAAGTGGGGGGCGATACTTCAATTTTCCCTCTGTTTTTTTTTTGACGTTTTGCGTGAATATTCATTTACTTCTAGGAAAATGAGTTGCTTCCTCAACCACCCCGTTAGTTATTGACACAAAAAAGATGTGAAAAAATTTGTATTCCGCTTATAGTATATGATTTATGCACAAAAATGCGCGTTTTGCATGCATGTAAATTGATCCCATTTGGCAGGCAACTCATTATGGATAGGAGTGAAAACAAAAAGTGTCAGAAAAACAGAAAGTGTTCCAAGAAATGATACAGTTTTTTTTCGTTTTCTCTCCACTCTTCCTCATACAATTATTCAGCTCACGTTTTCACCTATACCCAAAAATAGAAAAGTTATGAAAGTGATCTAAGCGTGAAGAAGTCGAAAGTAGCGCAATTTTTATTTTGCACCCGTTACTTTTTGAATGATCTTTTATACGTTTCATGTGTTTTCGGTGCTGATTACCAGTGTACCTTTTCCATCATTGTTATAGGAACGTCGTGCCACAAAAGTCGAACTTCATCGGTATTGAAGGAATAACTTTCCAGAACAATTTCACAGGACAGAGAGTCAAAGGGAAACATCTGTAAATAGAATTGTCGTACACATGTTGAAAATGTATGATTTTAACGTGCGATAAACACACTGGAAAAACAAAAAACCTCAAATCAGTCATCCCAAAATTGACTTTATGTGTTTGTAGTTTCATTCCAATACGTGTGGTCGAACTTCTGTGTAGATTCTGTTTTTGCGAATCATACTAGTTCAGTCTCCATATTACAGAAAAACTTGAAATAAGGTGCACGGCAGGACGAACTAGCGATTTTTTACATTCGTACGTTTTTAGAAGCAACTGCGAGTGCAGTCAATTTGAATAGAAAAGCTTGGTCTTTGAAACTTTGAAGCCTATAGCCTACCTTCAAGTTGACATGACATGGCGTCTTGACGTTCAGTCTGAAATTTCAGTAGTTATCTGACACACCTTTTGATTGTTCATAAAGTTAAGTTTTCAATGAAAAACAAACTGTTCAATTTGAAAACCTTCCTTCGAACTATTTGAAAATAAGAACTAAGAACGGTTAATGGTTTATCCAACTTCTGAAAAACGAATGTGAAGGAACTACGTGAAACCGAGATAAAATATCGAAAACTGACCGAAAATTACTCCAAACCAGTCCGTTTTCATAGAGAATAACAAATGTATTTTCGGACGGCGAACTATGAATTGAACTAGATTTGCTGTTGATTATGCAAGTGTCGGGTGTCCAAATCTTTTTACGGAAATCAGACTGAAATTTTGGAGTTGACATAACAAACAACAAAACAACAGAGAAAGGCGGATAATTTTTAAACTGTATTTGCGCAACACAAAGAATAAAAAAGTTTCTAGATCCTCACCTTTAACGTAATATTGGTGGCACAGACATTCAGGTGCTTGAACGATAACCTGGGATCCTGCCAAATCTCACTATACATTACATCTAGGGAGAAATCGCCCGTAATTTCGGATATACCGGAAACACCCTGAAAACAAACATCACAATGTATTATATGAACTTCTTCGATCTTCTTCGAATATTGTTTTTTTCCAGTAAGCAGTTTACACTCGTTACTTGGTACTTTCATAGTTTTGGTTTTTTTAATGATTTTTTTTACAATCAATCAATACGTATGTAATTCACATTCATTCCTTCGGCTTTCTTTGATACTCGTGGACATATATTTTAAGATATATCGGATCCAGTCTCATTCTGGGAGAGAGTAAACAGAATAAATGCCTCGGGCAAGAGTAGATCAAATGCAAAATTAAAGAATAATCCCCCGCAATTGAGAAGCTTATGAGAAATTTCATCTGAACAGATAAATGGAGTATAATCATAATATGAACCCAAAGTTGGCACGTTTTGAGTGCGAATACAAGGTTTTGACTAAAGATTGACTGTTTGGTTATGGCACGTACCTGTACGTGAAGTTCGATGGTGACATTTACCCCCTCCGCCTCGGGCAACAAATGTGTGTCATAGTCGGTGAGTAGGGTATCTATTAGTTTCCCGAGATTGATACTGTTTCTGGAGCACTTTTTGGCCGCTTTCGACACCTCCAGATTGCTCGCAAATACATGACAGACGAATAAGAAGGCGACACAGCTGAAATTATATACCGATAGTCCTAGCCCACTTTACAGCCTTTTCAATTGAATATTCTAAGTTTTGTGTTTAGTTTGATCCACTCCGTTTGAATAGCATTGAAGAACGGTCGTAACAAATTATGAACAGAGAAACTACGCCGCAACTTTTTTTAAAGAGTGGAGAGACAGCAACAGAGAAAGAGAGAGAGAAACAGAGAGAGAAACAGAGAGACGGAGTGAGAGACAGAGAGAGAAAAGTTTCACGTGAGTTTACCTGATAAGCTGAAGTGATGAGAAGGTCATCTTATTTCGTGCATCCTATCCTCAGAGCATCTGAAATGATCCCTCTTTTCAGTTCAATTTCCCTCCCTCGAAGACAGAGAAAAAGAGAATAATGCGCAGATTACATGTTAATGTGTGAAATAACGAGCTAGTTTGCAGAAAAGAGATGAGATGTTTGAATATCTAATAACGGAAGGAAATCCATGGGAACCAGCCCGAACGGAGCAGTGGGGCGGAAGTAGGAAGAAGAAGTTTTCGAAAATAACTTACAATAAGAAATCATGGAATCCCCAAAACTATGAGATGGATTTTTCCGTATAAAAGTTGCCATAAGTCTAGAATATCTAGCAAAGAGTCTGGACACTACAGAGGGGGGAGGAGCATTAGAAGATTTCCAAACTATTGTAATTTCAACCTCAATAATGTGCTAAGTACATGAAAAAAACCGTCTAATGCGTTAACTTGTCCTTTTACCATTAGTTCGATGATAAAATTATAAGCTCATCGCCTATACCCTAACGAACACAGAAATCGAAGTTCTACAAAAGCGTAACAAATTTTCCAAGAATGGAATGTCAGATCTCGACCCGAAAACGAAATATGGATGCAGGCTAGCACTTCTACCTACGCTCACGAGATCACATCATGAAAACATATCTCATGAGTACCTCGTGAGTAGAAGACTAAAACGTGCTCCACTGTGAGTCGTACGAGAACACATATCACACTTTCTCCTGAACGTTCTGAATGTTTGGGTATACTGGACAGAGAGTTACCACCACAGACTACAGGATCAGGCGGCGTTGCCATCTCTCAGAATTCTCATGAGATAACTCAGGAGCTTGTCATGAGATTCTATTGATTGCTATGCTACAACACTGAGCGTTCACGAGTAGCTCATGAGGTATCTCATGAGAAACTCATATGAACTTCTCATGAGATTCGAGGGATTGCTATGCCGCCGGGACACCAATCAAACAGCTGTAGGCTGAACTGTCTTCTATGTGTGTGAGACTTTCGCTGTTTCACACTGTAAATGATGCAAGTAATTGGAGTATTGAGCCATAAAAAGATCTCGGAAAGCAGTCGGAAACTGCATCGGGTTCAGTGCCGTCTCACATAACTGTTGATCATAATTTTCGAGTATGTAGGTAAGTAAGTAAACGATCCGAACAATTGGACTACGTCTTTACAGTAAAACAGTCGTTACGAAGGTTGTCTGGTATACTGTATGTGTCCATGTATGAGAGGCGAGGAGTATAAATTAAGCGTATGCTGCAACCCCGTGATGTTCGGAAGATGACGCGTATTCCCACTGAACTACCTTATTGAAATAATTGGCGCGAGTTTCGAACGGACACGCGAGATTGCGTACTTGGATAATTGAGACACGAGATATCGTGTCTCAATTATCCAAGTACGCAATCTCGCGTGTCCGTTCGAAACTCGCGCCAATTATTTCAATAAGGTAGTTCAGTGGGAATACGCGTCATCTTCCGAACATCACGGGGTTGCAGCATACGCTTAATTTATACTCCTCGCCTCTCATACATGGACACATACAGTATACCAGACAACCTTCGTAACGACTGTTTTACTGTAAAGACGTAGTCCAATTGTTCGGATCGTTTACTTACTTACCTACATACTCGAAAATTATGATCAACAGTTATGTGAGACGGCACTGAACCCGATGCAGTTTCCGACTGCTTTCCGAGATCTTTTTATGGCTCAATACTCCAATTACTTGCATCATTTACAGTGTGAAACAGCGAAAGTCTCACACACATAGAAGACAGTTCAGCCTACAGCTGTTTGATTGGTGTCCCGGCGGCATAGCAATCCCTCGAATCTCATGAGAAGTTCATATGAGTTTCTCATGAGATACCTCATGAGCTACTCGTGAACGCTCAGTGTTGTAGCATAGCAATCAATAGAATCTCATGACAAGCTCCTGAGTTATCTCATGAGAATTCTGAGAGATGGCAACGCCGCCTGATCCTGTAGTCTGTGGTGGTAACTCTCTGTCCAGTATACCCAAACATTCAGAACGTTCAGGAGAAAGTGTGATATGTGTTCTCGTACGACTCACAGTGGAGCACGTTTTAGTCTTCTACTCACGAGGTACTCATGAGATATGTTTTCATGATGTGATCTCGTGAGCGTAGGTAGAAGTGCTAGCCTGCATCCATATTTCGTTTTCGGGTCGAGATCTGACATTCCATTCTTGGAAAATTTGTTACGCTTTTGTAGAACTTCGATTTCTGTGTTCGTTAGGGTATAGGCGATGAGCTTATAATTTTATCATCGAACTAATGGTAAAAGGACAAGTTAACGCATTAGACGGTTTTTTTCATGTACTTAGCACATTATTGAGGTTGAAATTACAATAGTTTGGAAATCTTCTAATGCTCCTCCCCCCTCTGTAGTGTCCAGACTCTTTGCTAGATATTCTAGACTTATGGCAACTTTTATACGGAAAAATCCATCTCATAGTTTTGGGGATTCCATGATTTCTTATTGTAAGTTATTTTCGAAAACTTCTTCTTCCTACTTCCGCCCCACTGCTCCGTTCGGGCTGGTTCCCATGGATTTCCTTCCGTTATTAGATATTCAAACATCTCATCTCTTTTCTGCAAACTAGCTCGTTATTTCACACATTAACATGTAATCTGCGCATTATTCTCTTTTTCTCTGTCTTCGAGGGAGGGAAATTGAACTGAAAAGAGGGATCATTTCAGATGCTCTGAGGATAGGATGCACGAAATAAGATGACCTTCTCATCACTTCAGCTTATCAGGTAAACTCACGTGAAACTTTTCTCTCTCTGTCTCTCACTCCGTCTCTCTGTTTCTCTCTCTGTTTCTCTCTCTCTTTCTCTGTTGCTGTCTCTCCACTCTTTAAAAAAAGTTGCGGCGTAGTTTCTCTGTTCATAATTTGTTACGACCGTTCTTCAATGCTATTCAAACGGAGTGGATCAAACTAAACACAAAACTTAGAATATTCAATTGAAAAGGCTGTAAAGTGGGCTAGGACTATCGGTATATAATTTCAGCTGTGTCGCCTTCTTATTCGTCTGTCATGTATTTGCGAGCAATCTGGAGGTGTCGAAAGCGGCCAAAAAGTGCTCCAGAAACAGTATCAATCTCGGGAAACTAATAGATACCCTACTCACCGACTATGACACACATTTGTTGCCCGAGGCGGAGGGGGTAAATGTCACCATCGAACTTCACGTACAGGTACGTGCCATAACCAAACAGTCAATCTTTAGTCAAAACCTTGTATTCGCACTCAAAACGTGCCAACTTTGGGTTCATATTATGATTATACTCCATTTATCTGTTCAGATGAAATTTCTCATAAGCTTCTCAATTGCGGGGGATTATTCTTTAATTTTGCATTTGATCTACTCTTGCCCGAGGCATTTATTCTGTTTACTCTCTCCCAGAATGAGACTGGATCCGATATATCTTAAAATATATGTCCACGAGTATCAAAGAAAGCCGAAGGAATGAATGTGAATTACATACGTATTGATTGATTGTAAAAAAAATCATTAAAAAAACCAAAACTATGAAAGTACCAAGTAACGAGTGTAAACTGCTTACTGGAAAAAAACAATATTCGAAGAAGATCGAAGAAGTTCATATAATACATTGTGATGTTTGTTTTCAGGGTGTTTCCGGTATATCCGAAATTACGGGCGATTTCTCCCTAGATGTAATGTATAGTGAGATTTGGCAGGATCCCAGGTTATCGTTCAAGCACCTGAATGTCTGTGCCACCAATATTACGTTAAAGGTGAGGATCTAGAAACTTTTTTATTCTTTGTGTTGCGCAAATACAGTTTAAAAATTATCCGCCTTTCTCTGTTGTTTTGTTGTTTGTTATGTCAACTCCAAAATTTCAGTCTGATTTCCGTAAAAAGATTTGGACACCCGACACTTGCATAATCAACAGCAAATCTAGTTCAATTCATAGTTCGCCGTCCGAAAATACATTTGTTATTCTCTATGAAAACGGACTGGTTTGGAGTAATTTTCGGTCAGTTTTCGATATTTTATCTCGGTTTCACGTAGTTCCTTCACATTCGTTTTTCAGAAGTTGGATAAACCATTAACCGTTCTTAGTTCTTATTTTCAAATAGTTCGAAGGAAGGTTTTCAAATTGAACAGTTTGTTTTTCATTGAAAACTTAACTTTATGAACAATCAAAAGGTGTGTCAGATAACTACTGAAATTTCAGACTGAACGTCAAGACGCCATGTCATGTCAACTTGAAGGTAGGCTATAGGCTTCAAAGTTTCAAAGACCAAGCTTTTCTATTCAAATTGACTGCACTCGCAGTTGCTTCTAAAAACGTACGAATGTAAAAAATCGCTAGTTCGTCCTGCCGTGCACCTTATTTCAAGTTTTTCTGTAATATGGAGACTGAACTAGTATGATTCGCAAAAACAGAATCTACACAGAAGTTCGACCACACGTATTGGAATGAAACTACAAACACATAAAGTCAATTTTGGGATGACTGATTTGAGGTTTTTTGTTTTTCCAGTGTGTTTATCGCACGTTAAAATCATACATTTTCAACATGTGTACGACAATTCTATTTACAGATGTTTCCCTTTGACTCTCTGTCCTGTGAAATTGTTCTGGAAAGTTATTCCTTCAATACCGATGAAGTTCGACTTTTGTGGCACGACGTTCCTATAACAATGATGGAAAAGGTACACTGGTAATCAGCACCGAAAACACATGAAACGTATAAAAGATCATTCAAAAAGTAACGGGTGCAAAATAAAAATTGCGCTACTTTCGACTTCTTCACGCTTAGATCACTTTCATAACTTTTCTATTTTTGGGTATAGGTGAAAACGTGAGCTGAATAATTGTATGAGGAAGAGTGGAGAGAAAACGAAAAAAAACTGTATCATTTCTTGGAACACTTTCTGTTTTTCTGACACTTTTTGTTTTCACTCCTATCCATAATGAGTTGCCTGCCAAATGGGATCAATTTACATGCATGCAAAACGCGCATTTTTGTGCATAAATCATATACTATAAGCGGAATACAAATTTTTTCACATCTTTTTTGTGTCAATAACTAACGGGGTGGTTGAGGAAGCAACTCATTTTCCTAGAAGTAAATGAATATTCACGCAAAACGTCAAAAAAAAAACAGAGGGAAAATTGAAGTATCGCCCCCCACTTTAGTTGAGTCCCCCCCGTAGCACTTCAACCCCCCACCCAAGCTAAAACCTGAAAATCTAGGAGAGGGGGGAGGTCAAAATTCAACTTCGACATTTACTATTTACCCCCCACTTGGGTCGGCGGGGGGTAGAACTTCAATGGTGGGGGGTCAAACTTCAACGAGTGGGGGGCTGAACTTCAATACCGGAAATGTTTACTTTTTACCCCCCACCCTCAAACTTTTGTATTGCAGGTGATAAATTGAATTATAACCCCCCGGTGGGGGGGGTCAAACTACAATTCCCCAAACGCAATACAAATTCAGAAGGGTGGGGGGTAAAAAGTCAATGTTCCCAAAACAGAAAACTGCTCTTTATCTTCGCGCGTTCTCGAATTCATATACCTACAACATGTCAAAATCCGCAAAAACGATAGAACTCGATTGGTACTTTCATCGACCTTCGAGTTCTCCCAATGCTCTGAAAACCCGCTGCAACTTAAAATACCGGACTCGCCAATTTTGTAACTTAAAATACCGGGGTCAGCCAGATGTCGCCTGTCCTGTTTGAAATTCATAAGGAGATGCAGGCTAATTCGACACCAGTATTTAAGCCTGCATCTTCTCCGGTATTTTAAGCTGCCAGCGTTTTCACAGTGAAGAACACTCCATGAAACGTGAGTGAGGTGTCTGACACAAAAACCCCAGTCAGAGCGAAATCTATGAGTTTCGACTCAATAAACTAAATTAAAATTTGATCTCCAGATCGAGTTACCGGATTTCGACCTAATCGGTTGGTCGACTGATCACCAGCGGTTAGAATATCCAAACGGGATTTGGGATCGAGCCAAGGTTGGTTTTAAGAACTATTATCACAGTAGAAACTGGAAATATTTATTTTGGGGACAGTTCTCTTCAGTCGCGTGAAACGTGGAAATTACACCGTTCGTGAAAGTACATCAAAAATTAACAGATTCATTGATGTTTACCCACATCTACCGGTCTATTTACTACCTACTAATGATTCATCCTGATCCATAACTACCCTTCTTTTCACAAACAATACTGATGAGCTGATAGTCAAATTCAGTCACGTGACACGCCAAGTACACATCAGTGTTTTTACGTATTACGTGTTCAGTCAATTCTGACATTGTTGTTTTCCGATCAATAGTAGAACAAAATGCAAGCTGCGCTCTGCTTTTCGCTTCCCATTTGTCTTTTGTTCTCAAAATGAAGTTAAGTTTTGTTAGAGAGCATTTAGGCTCGCGCCCATTCAAGAAACCTAATTGAATAATCGAGGACGACACTTGGTACTAAAGTATGTTATATTCGAGTATTGACATTCAACTATAGGGGACACACGTAGTAGAATGAAAAAATACAGTTAAAATAACTAATAATTGTATTTCTGATTGTACGTGTAGCACTGTTTTATATCAAGCAAAAGTCCTTTAGAAATGATGGCTAAGAATCAAATTAGTCACCCAAGTTTAATAACGTCACTACCTAGTTTCTCGCTAAGTTTTTCACAGTAAAAACCGAAAACCATCTTGGTTATTAGGGCAAGTAAGGAAACCAAAAATGTTGCTCAACTGGTAATAGAGGAATTCTGTTCATCGATTTCACATTCGAAATCAATAGTATTTGATTCTTCTATCTCTGATCCGCCATGGTGTACATCGCTCATTTTTTCTGCCACGCACACATTTTTACAATCTACGCGTCGGCTGACGAATTTGACATTTGGGAGGATCGTTGTCAAAAATGCAGAATGAAGCGACAGCTGTAGATGATCACAACACTGGCACCGCATTCAAAACACAATTGGAAAACAATGAAGGGATTGGAGGCCTATGAACGAAAAATATGTAAAGCGCAGGAGATCCCACGTTTCAAGTTCAGATTTCAAAATGTGCATAGTTTTTTTTACATGTATATTTGGGGCATCACCTTGCAATTACAATTTAAGATATTTTAATCTTTGAAAACGATGTGTTCTATACATGTAACCTATTTCTAGGTGAAGTTCACCTTCGCTCGTCGGTATGGTTTCTACCTCTTCCAGTCATATTTTCCTACTTCTCTTACAGTAATCAGTTCATGGGTCGGATTCTTTTTCGACGTCCGATCAGTATCCGCCAGGTATGCGTTTCAACACAATCAAAACAACTTAGGAAAACTTCTTCTGTTTTCGTGATGAAGTCAAACAATGGAGATCTTGTGAAGATGCCTCTTCTACACAAGATCAGCATGAAACATCGAAGAAATATAGATTTTTTGCTGTGTGATCGTATAATGTAGATTGATCTCGGCATGAACCTGGTCATTCTTGCGAGAGTTTTTGCCACGTATGCGAGGTCAAACTAATCAAGTAATAATTTACTTTATATGAACACCACTAGTTTTTCATGTAATGTGTGTCTTTGGAATCCATCAATGGGAGTTCCTTCTTTTCTCAATGATTAAATATACCTGAAACTTTTATGAGTTCATTAGTATATTTCTTGAACTAGTTTTTGTAATTCAATCAGTTTTGTTGCAGAATTACCCTTGGCGTATCTTCTCTTTTGGCGCTTACTTTTCAGTTCGGTAATGTATTGCGCCATCTTCCAAGGGTCAGCTACATAAAGGTTAGTGCATTATTTGTTAATCTCAAAGTACTATAATCTCTACATACGAGTCCAATTTGCCTTGCAAAGTTCTCTGTACGAGTTTACAACCAACTGACTGAACTGCTAGTCAAGGATCAGCAGCGGAAAACTTTTTTTTGAGTTAGTTTTGAAACCTTCAGAAGAGTTGGCCACGTTTGTGTTATTTTCATATTCAATTCGACACCTTTCCACAAAATAACTTTGCATACTGCCTCGAAAAAATGAATAACTTAATCTGGAAACGTAACGCGCTTTATATCTTCTAGTTTTCTGGGAAAAATCTTCATTTTGTATTCAGTCTCACACGTTGGTTCTTATTTTGAATAAAAAATGTGAGAACAGCTAGACTCAAGATGAACATCTGGTTTTCTACACGTAGTTGTCTAAATAGATGAGGAAGTTCGGTTTTGATTTTTGTACTTCTGACCAGAACATTCCTGATCTAATCAGAACGTTCGAAGGCTCGTACAATCACCACCAGTAACAAAAATCTGACTTTAGCCGTGGCATACCTTAATTACTGTAATTTGCATCGAATGCAAGCACTTTTAAGAGCACATAAATTTAATTCCTATATAGTACCTTTTGATTGACTCACCTTGATTTGATTTGATGAACGTTGGACTCACGAGTTCATTCCAGTGCCTTGATGTTTGGATGATCTTCTCTGTTATTTTCATTTTTATGACTCTGGTTGAACTGGCCATCGTATGCCAGCTGAACAGGTGTGTTTGCTCGAAATTCCCAAATATGTTTTTCTTCTAAAAAACTACAATACGCAATTACTTTGCAGAACTACCTTCTTCTCATATACTGTAAGAAAGAACTGCATAATTCGGTCGAGGGTTGTACTATTTAGTATTCGTATTGTTTAGTATTCGTACTGGCGAGGGTATTGTTAGTACTATTTGGCATTCACACTTCTTTCCAATCTCGGTGATGAAGTGTGACACGAATACTAGATGGCAAACCCAAAATTTCCTAAAACGTGGGAAACACAACTCTCGGACATGACTTATGATTGTATAAACGTTTGCCCAGGTTTTAGCCAGTTCTATGTGACTAGTATACTTGGAGTTTAGGAAGTATTCAGTACACTACCAACAGGTATTTAGGAAAATGTATTTCGTTCGTTGAAATGACATATTATGTTTTCAGATGGGAGCGCGAGAAGCAAATTGGATCGAAAGTGTTGGGACACTGGCTGAACCAAATAAGGTTTGTCCTTTCGTCACAAACGTTCGTCTTCTGAAAACTTCACCGAACTTCCACATTTCTAGATTCCAGGGAAACCCGGGTCATGGTAACATGATAATTTCTGAGAAGTTCGGCAAACTTTTCTAGTTTCCGTAAAACCTCTGAAGTGACACTTACTACTCAAAGCTCATAGCTGAAAATTTTAAGGAATGTTTAATTTTGCACTAGCGGTAATAGAATGCCGGATTCTTCAGCTAAACGACAATTCCGAGAAGGAATTTTTTTCGACAATCTTTTTAATTTTCACCGAAAACGCACAGGCTAATTTCTTCATTTTCAGGAAAACTCGTAAAAATGAGAGTAAATCGAATGGACAGGCGGAGGGAGGGGCGAGAAAACGGTTCTGGGGAGGGGGCGGGGCCAAGGCCACCACCGAGAGTACCGTACAGAATACAGTAATCTCGCAGACGGCCAACTCCATCATACATCGAGAGAAGACTGCCGATACGGTACGGTTTTCGAGATTTAAACCCTTTGTGAAACTTGTCCACTTCAATTGATTGAAACTAAAAATATTATCATTCTTGTGTTCAAACTAAAACTCTATCGTGCTCACTCAGACTCAGGTCGTCAGCTCACCAAAATCAGAAAGTTTAGTAATCCGCGAAGTAGATAATTGGCTCGGTGAAGTTGGAGGAGGAAAAGACACATACATGATAAGTTTTCACAGTGAATTTCATGGTTACCGTAGTCCGTTCAGAACGTGGATGGCAGTCCTTTAATCGTGCCGCCGATGGACGACAGCTACTACTCGACAGCGGGTAAAAAGAAGAGTCGCTGGACGGTCCTCGTGCAACGACTCGTGTACGCACTTTGTCCCCCCGACAGGGATTGGACCATCACTTCGGTACAGGTCAGAGATTGAAGATCAGAATATAGTCCCCGCCCAGTTACCGTTGATAGCATACGATACATCTCCATTTGAGCTGTACCGTTCTTCTTCATCTTTCTTTCCTGTTTTCTCTTTATGTCGGTCTCTCTCTTTCATTGGCTCTCCCTCCTCTCTCTCTTTCTCTCTCTCTCTCTCTCATCCTCTCCCTCTCTCGCTCGCTCTCTTTCTCTCTCCCCCTCCCTGTCTCGTTCTTTTTCTACCGCAGCCTGCCTCAAATCGCACCGATGTTTCACTTCTACTGACCGATTTATCAAGCGAATTGATGATTTCCTATCTAAAAACGTTTGAAAAAGAACAGAATCATTTAGGAGGGTGGCTGTCTGATGTATCTCTCTATGTCTGGGGTTTGAACTTTGTCCTTCATTGCTCATAAAAAAGAGTTGATAATCGTTTACTTCTTTTCAATTAATTTATAGTGCCAAAATGTTAGTCGCGTAACCTACTAGTAGTAGTTACAATGTGAACAAAGTTTAAAAGCAAAGTAATCGTAATAGCAGGTGTCAAGTTCATTCTGTAGTTGCTAGTATAGAATATACTCTTTCTCGTAGTTTTACCCGGTGGGGTTTACGTCAAATTTAGTAAATTTTGGCTTGCATGACGATCAAACCACAACAAACATTACATTCACTCACTCCTTATAGAGGTGTTTCAATGTTTCAATGTTAATTCAATACATTCATATGTATTTCACACATAGTACATACATGAACTAATGTATCACATGGTGTTCTCTTAACTTCTTGCTTCGTGCGCTTTTTGAACGGCGGGGAAGGGCCAAGGTTCAGAGTGCAGAGAGATAATGTTAGAATTAACGTGAAGTGGAAGAATACGGTGTAGCAAACTATATAGTTCGTTTCACCAATCGATGACTTTCTACAGTAATCTTTCAAAAAGTCAAACGCATTTATCTAGTCAACAAACAGAATTTGAAATTCACTGTTTTGCATGCTTGTAGTACCCAATGTGGAAAACGAAATCACAAAGTTTAAACTATGTGCAACACCTACAAGATATTATAAATTCACTTAAAAGTTTTATAATCTTACTGTAGAGGGCTATTGTTTCGTGAAACGTACTATAACCGAACTGTCGGTTATTGGGTTCAGCTCATTCGTTTCTTGATTCATTTTCTTTTTTTCGTTTCAGGTTGATAGATGCTCAATGATTATGTTCCCCATGTCGTTTCTCGTATTCAATATAGTGTGAGTAAATTTATATTTTTTGACACTGTCGACTGAGAACATGATTTCTACTTAAGCCTGAGGCATACGTTGCTCTAACGACACCTAGGCAGACACTGCCACGTTTTTATATTATGGGGTTAAAGTTTATTGTAAGTCAAACTACGGAAGTGCATATTTGCCACAGTACACAAAGGAAATTCAACAAAAGTCACTTTTTCATATTATGTGGTCGCAATCCATTACTGAGTCAAACTACAAAGTTTGTTTTTGCCACAGTACACAAAATAAATATAATAGAAAATAATCTACGGCGTTTATTACGTATTAATTACAGGTACTGGTCCATATACTTTGTGAAGATGGATCGTCCTATGTAACACATAGCTATTGATTATTTCCTCCCGGTCTTGTCGCAGAGCTTCGAATTGCCCATATTGGTCGAACTTCCCACATATAGTGCATCTTCTTTGATAGTTGTTATTGCCCAATATTCGGTTACTTTGTTCGTTTTACCACATTATGACTAATTTAATTTTTCATGCGAAAAAAGAATATCTCGGAAACTGTTGTAGTTGTCGTCAACAACAATCATCTGATTTTTTTTCGAAATTGTTGAAATCTAGTCTTGGAGAGTAAATTATTTCCGATATAAATTGAAAGTGAAAAATTCCATAGAGTGTTTTAGAAATTTTTGTAGCTTCACGATTCAATACGATGAAACCGGTACGTGTGCGCATTTCTAGTAGATTCATTGTTACAGAGATAGGCTTTCATTTTTTACATTGAATAAACATTGAATTTCTCTCTTTCCACGGAATAAAGTATTCATATACAACAGCAGAAAAATACACTATTGAACACTTCTCATTCGAAACACAACATACCCGACTGGCTCAAAAAAGATGAAACGCAATGCAAAAATCAGCTTCTTCAAAATCCTTCCAGTTCTTCCAATTGATACGTTTTGAGAGAATGTTCCACAAATCAAGTGAATATTATGAAGCTCTTGTTATTCGCTAATGTTTATAATGGTTTTTATCGATGGCAGAATACAAATTAAGGCATAGTTAAAATGGGTTGTAATATGGAATATACAGTTTAAAACAGCCAATACATCAGGATTTAAAAAAATTTCAATATAAAAGAAGAGTTGTGCAACGGGAAAGGATAGAACATGGCTGTTACCGTTGAACGTTAAAAACTTATGATGAAAGAGAGCGAGAGAGAGAGAGAGAAAGAGAGAGAGAGAGAGAGTTGGAGACAGAGATATATGAAGAAGAGGAAATACGCAGTATATCATCTACGTCTCAGGATCTTTGGCCTTCGGGGAACAACGACCATTGCACGGTTAGAAGTGAATTTATTGCAATAGTGGGATGGTAGTCCCACATTTCATTCAATCTCAGCAACTGTATCGATGTGTTAATGGAATAAATGGTTTGGTGGGTGTTGGACGAGAACGTCTGCATAAAAGGCGCGGTGGGACCGAAAAGTTCATTATTTATCATTACTTTCGTTCTCTTTTCTTCACCGCTCTCCTCTACTTTTCCATCTTCTTCACTTTTCTCGATAACTAATCCCTACTCAACTACTCATGCATACATGATACGGTATCGCAGTTGAACCACTCGCGATAATTCACACTTCAATCACTATTCTTCTCAGAATTGCCTCTTGGAAACATGGTACTTGTCTGTATCCACCACCCATCTGTCAACATTTCGATTCTTTGTTGAATTAACACCATCCAGGTTCAAACCTCTATCGATCGTGGACAGCTCTAGTATAGGCTTTTGCTAGTGCAATGCCCTACATATCAGCAGAAACATACAAAGAAGGGAGAATGTAATGTCCCCCCCCCATTAGTATAACTTTCAGAGAAATGAAACTTTTCCTGGTTCTGTTTGCGCTTTTCGCAGTTTTCATGACGGTGGCTGCCGAAAGGCCGCATATCTGTGCGGGATTCGACAAAGGAGCGATAGAGAAATACAAATCCAACCGGAAGTGTAGGGACTCTTGCGATATGGTGAGAAGAATATTTACAATAACAACAAAAACAAGTCTATGACAAATATTGCACCCGTGTCTCAAAACTGGCCGACTGGGAACTTGAGTATCATTATCGCGGATCATAATTAAATATTCCAATAACTTATGCTAATTGTATTTCAGGTAGGTCACTGCAGAAACTCAACGTACTGTTATTGTCAGGTCATCGGACCTTGGACCAACTGAACGTGTTACTTTGATACAAAGAGAAATAAAAGAGTTTGAATGAAATGAGTCTGAATAAAAATTTGAAACCCAGTTCCGTCTAAAAACGGCCAGAATTTTTGTAGCTTTACGATTCAATACTATGAAACATGTACATGTGTGCATTTCTAGTAGATTCATTGCTACAGAGATAGGCTTTCATTTCTTACATTGAATAAACATTGAACTTCTCTCTACAACAGCGGAAAAACACTATTGAACAGTTCTCATTCGAAACACACTGTAACATACCCGACTGGCTCAAAAAAGGTAAAACGCTATTATAAGCAGAAAAAAATCAGAAAGTACAGGCTAATCCTATTGTAAAGGCACTTCACACACGAAAAGACGACCACTGCGTGCTAGTCGAAGAAAAGTGCACATCATTGGCATGAAACCATCTAGAATAAACACCGGGAAAATGGGGAGATAATCACATGATAAACGTCACGGGGTGCAGAAAAGCAATTATACAAACACAAAACTACAAGTACATAAACAATCGGGAACTCATTTGAAAGAAGTTCTACTCAGAGCATAGGAGATTCAGTAAAGACATCATAAACTGTGGTGCGATATGTGAGAGACAGTGAGTACACAGTAGAAAAAGCACAGTCTACAAGCAAATCGATAAATATGCACGATTGACGATCGTATAAAACATTACGGTATCTTAAAAACAACCTCCGTAACGAGTATACGCGTATACGGTAATCACGCGAGGTATTGGTATTCGTCGTTCTGATCCGTTCGCTGCAGATAGAGCTTGTCAATCAGATCTTCGATGCACTTCTTGACTAGAACCACATCTGGTTTGAAACGGCCCTTTATCTGATCCATGACCTGCAATGAAGAGAATTATGATGGATATTTGAATGAGACGGTGATAGGGTTGTTAAACTCGAGAAAATTTTTTTGAACTCGATCAACAACCCTAATCGCTGACCGTATCCAAACGTCGTGGGAACTGCATCCAGGTCTGTACAGTAGCCGGTGTCCCTATTCATTCACACGTAACGTCAGGAGTTACGTGTGAAAGGATAGGGCCGACCCTGGGCAAATTTCTTCCCGAACCTAATTCGGCCTACTTCTTCGCGAACCAGTTGGTTCGGTAAAAAACCGAACCACTTGGGTACTCAAATCGATAGGAAACCGAACCAAACCCTAACACACGTTACGTAGTCGACCAACTTCAGCATTTATTAGTTGAATTGGTTCGGTTCCACCTTCGTCAGCCTAAATTTGGTTCGGTTCTGAAACAAATCATCTCGTTCGGGAAGAATCGGTTCGATTTTGGTTCGGGAAGAGTCGGTTCGGGAAGGAGTTCACCCCAAACTTGTGGTAGGAAAAACACAGCCACAATATCACACACAAGGTACGATACAACTTTACACATATTTGATAAATCTTGCACATTTAGTGTTCAAATATTCTTTCTGTATAGGAAAATTAATGTATATAAAAAAGACAGAGATGAAGATATAAAAAGCTTCTAACCTCCGTAACGAGTATCGCATGTTTCAGTACTTTCCTCGTCTTCATTATCCGAACAACAGCACACTCGATGTAGTACTTTCGATCCTGACTTATCTGAAAAAGAAAGAAATGTTTGTCTAGACAACCGAGCTTGTGCACTTGTGTTATTGTGCACGTATCGCTAAACACTGTAGCGAGAGAAGAACTGTTACAGCTGATAAACGTGAGAAAATCGTGTATGGACCAGATACAAAACTGTTGCAATTGAAACTTGAGATTAGGACCAAAGTGACTTTTATGTTGTATACTATTTTTTATACGTTATATCAGAGAAAATATAACCGATCATACCGTGTGCATAGTCTGTTCGACATCCTTGTCCACCGTTTGCTTCGTAGACTGAACAGAGGGAAGCTTGAAACGCATTCGTTTCGACTGAAGACCCATGTTCAGGTTCAGCACAGAAGTGTCCGTCAAATCCTGAACAATTACCATGTTATCACTTATCAGGTACGACAGCATTACAGTATGAAACTGAAGACAAAGTAATTATTCCTCATTTGTTAGAGATAGTGATGGGCCAATTACACAAGGAACCCGGTATTTCGTTAACCCTCTCAATTAACCATTAACCGTTAACCAGGTTAACCCTTTTATTAACCCCCGTTTTAACCCTTTTTACAATGGAGTTAGGGGAAAGTTTTGGGTTAATTAGTGGATAACAAAAGAGTTAACCGGGTTAACGGTTAATGGGTAACTGGGAGGGTTAACTAAATACTGGGTTAAATAAAGAATTCGCCATAGTAATGTGTTGAAAGAACCGCCTTGTAGCAAAATGCGGTGACTGTCTAGCGTCTAACCAAAAAGGTCCAATATCTATGTGACCATAACTTGCTGACTCAGAATATTTCACCTCATATGAGACATTTTCTCGTTCGTGACACTTCGCTACAATTCAGTTCATTTGAGTTTGTTGACGACAGCCTACCTTATCGACACAGGTGAGCATATTGCTGTCAATGAGCGTACGCATCAACTTCTGGAACAGTTCGTCCGTCAAACCGACACTCACGCTCAGATCAGACATCTGAAACAGATGCAACACTTCCGTCTACGAAGAAACACATGGAAACCAACATGACAATGAATAATAGCCGAGTGGGCGACGATTCAGCTAAAATGCGTTAAGCTACTATCTATTACTCAAGTATGAACTTCAACTGATAGTTTATAACTTCACGATAGATACTATGCATGGATAAAATATGATTGGTCAAATTTGAGAGGAAATAACTCATACAGTTTTTTTATACGAGACATAAGCTCGAAGTGTTTTAGCTGAATCGTCGCCCACTCAATAGCCGCCGCCAGCCGCCAGCCGCCAGCAAGGTGTCAGTGATTTCCAAAGTCAACCTTCTGTTAATTATTAGTCAACATCCTCGACATTTTCAAGAAACTATACGACAAGTGTCCGAATTAGGCTATGAAATTTTGTCTCATTGAATATACACAGACCTATGATGAAATTATGAAACCAACTAACACTGGAACTTCGCTATCAACGCTGAAACATTCACTGAACCAAGTGTTATGAAAGACGCAAATCGGCAAATCATACCAACCTTATACGAGTCCTTGTGGTTGAACAGCAACAGTACGGCCATTTGGAAGACACTTGCTTGGATGATGTGCGGCTTGGCTAAGTAGTTGGTGCGCAGATCTCCTGTGAAACAATAATAATAATGAACGAAAAAAATATTTGAAGTTTCGCACTCGCTAATATTGATAGTGAACGCCCATATTGGTACTAACCGTGCGAGGTATGGTAGAGCCAGTTGAGCTTGCGTCCGTTGTGCTTCGTCGTGTAGTACTCCTCAAACGTGTCGACACACGTCTTCAGTTCACGGGGCAGAACAAAACTGACCGAATCCAGGTGAGATGCTGGGGTACCACTGCCGCCTAAAAAATATGAACGAGCAATTGCAGCGGAATGAAGAAGGAAACCGAACGGTGGAGTGCATGAAATGTATCCCGCTGTGTATATAGAAAAAAAAAAACTACATACTACAACGAAGATTTGTTTACTTTATCCCATGGAACAAAATGAGACCTACCCGAGCATGGTGCGGTGAGTGGCCATGAGCCAGCTGTGAGGATGACTGGCTGCATCTGGGTGGGCAGGTTACGTTCCTTCTCGGACACGAACTGCAACAAAACATATCTACGCCGAGCAGAAAAGAAAAATATACTTGAAGCGTGATGGAACCATGAAACAAACTTTAACGTAACTACACACTCGAAAATAAGCAAACTTTACATGGGTAACATGGGTTAACACTCCAACAGATCACAGCACATTAATACGCTTCTTTCAAGATTCAAACTATTTGATGGAAATTGAAATCAATATAAAATATACTCTACAGCCGTAGTTACCAAAGTATGGGAAATATGAAACACGACTACGCGCTTACCTTATTGAACTGTTCCCCCATCTCGGGGCAGATGTTGATGTCGGTAAACATACGAGACAGTTTGCATGTGAATTCGTAACCACAGGCTTGCTGAAACAGATCATAAGCAGAAATGGATCAACGGGTTTGGTCGAATAGTTTGTTAAATTGAAACAAAAAAAAGGAGAATTGACAAGTACACTAATTCTCAATCTCAAGAAAACGACCAACTACACACTGAAACCAACTTGGGCACACAATGATTTCGTTACAAAAATCGGAAAAGCAAAGAACTAACCTTCAATTTGTTGATCATCAGCTCTTCAGCTTCCAATGAGACAGAAAGGCCGTAAATGAGGCGGGATGAAAGCATCTTGGAGTAATACTGAAACATTTTGAGGGGGGTCGTTTTGAGAGAAAAAACTTTAAAAAAAAACATAAGTGGCGATGGGCTTTTAATATAAACAACGAAAATCCAATGCTGAACGAACAAAGGGAATGAATAAATGTGAAACGGTACCTTTTGGAAGATATCCTTGTCCTCAATGTATCGGAAGATGACTATGGCACGTGAGAGCTTCTCATCCAACTCAGATTCACTCAACACACGAGCCGACTTCCTCACCAGACTGTCAGAATAGCGAGCCAGCTGCAAAATCGGGTTATTCACACGAGTTCGTACGTTATCGTCATCATTTAGTTAGTGGCGAGAGGTCAGATCACCAAATCGAATATAACAAACAACTACAGAATAACCTGAGTAACTTTTCAAAAATAGAATATAAGATCATAGGATCTGTCAGAATTATTACCTTATCACTGGACCTTCCAATCGAACCAGGAATCCGTGCATTCACAACTGACTGGAGCGCCTGGAAAAAAGCATCATTAAACAGCAAAACTAGTATATACAATTTTATATATTCCTAAACATTCATCTTCTCGAATGTGTCGCCAATTAGTGGGTGTCAGTAAGTTCTGGGAAATGAGAGCTTATACACGAGTAATAGGGTTGTTAACCGATTATGAAAAACCGATTATTTCGATTTTCGATTCTCGAGCCATTTTGAAATTTCGATTCGATTCGATTTTCCAAATTTTCGATTATCGATCGAAAATCGAAATTTCGATTTTGCCCGGAATTTTTTTTCCAACAAAACAAGCTCATCAAAGTAGAAGTGCTCATCAACAAGTTATTGAGGTTACCAACTATGAGAAAAATGAATACTGCATAAAATATATCGATGAATGTGAAACCTATAACATTTTCAGCAAATCAAAACATTGCAGAGCAGAATGTGAATGCGTCCTACTAAAACTAGGCAGAAATTTCCGGAGAATAGTAGATAACTTATCCACTACTACATATTACAGTTCGACAGAACAGTACACTTTTCCTCGCCCTGAGAAAAACTGTTTCGTGTTCAAGACGTAAGCAAAAACGAGCTGCACAACGTGTTCACAAACATTTTCTCACGTTTCTCTCAAAGGGTCCTCCGTTCATCTTTGAAGTAATGAAAAGCTCACTCCAGGCTAGATATATTATGTAAATGCACACTCCACTCATAATCAGAAGTATCGTATGATGCTTCCTAATCGAAATTTGACCATTTTTCGAAACTAGAATCGAAACTCGAAAATAATCGAAATTTCGATTCTGAAAAATTTCGACTTTTTCGATTTTCAACACATTTGGTCTAATCTCTGTTTCTCGAGATTCGCCTTTTTCGATTTTGGCAAAATTTCGATTTTCGATCTTAAGATCAAAAATCGAAATTCGACTTTTTTCGATTATAATCGGTTTTCGATTTCGATCTTAACAACCCTAATGAGTAATGAGTGGGATGTCTAGGTCTCATCACACTACAGACTACATACACATTGTGTGAAAAATACCGAGGGAAGCCATGAAATCATACCTTATCGAGTGCACCGGCAAAATCTCCATCATCCATGAAAACTGTGTTCTTCATCTCATTATACTTGTCGTAAACCTGGAAAACAAGGTTGTACTAGTACGTTGTTTCCGGAAACAGCAGGCATTCCGGGCCAATTCTACAACTAACCGGGTTTTTAGGTAACCTAACCCTTTTTTGGTAACCTTTTTTTCAGGTTACCTTAGTAGGTAACCTGGAAGTAACCTAAAACTAAAATCCGGTTACCGGTAAAACTAGCGGTAAAAACCACATTTTGCGTTAGAAAAACAGGTAACCGGTTTTTCATTTCAGGTTACCATCCGGTTACCAACTGAGGTAACCTGAAAAATAGGTTACCAATAAAGGGTTAGGTTACCTAAAAACCCGGTTACATATAGAATTCACCGGCATTCCGGAATGGAATACGAGAACCGAATAGAATAATACACTAACCAATCAACTACTTAACTTACCAAAAGTACATTCTCCACAAACTGTTGCGGAGCGGTGGCTGGGTCTCCGCTGTGAGTAGCAACTGCCTGAAGTAATAGTCTCAGTGTATCATAAAATACGTGACATGAGAATAGATGCACAAGTATAGTTAGCCTTAGCCCAACAACATTTTTTTTTCGATTTTCGACACTACACACACCGTGAGCAGCAACTATAAAACATGCAATGGTCGATAATATATAAAATTCAACATAAATCACCTCAGTTCCCTTCTTCTTGACGTACTCTTCGAATTCCTTGATCATCACAGTGAGACCATGAGGAATGGGTTTCAGCAACTTATACATGTTTCGGAGATCTGACAAAGGTAGATAGAATAGATTTATTCGTGATTTAACACGTGACTTCCACATAGTATGTGGCACTCCAATGGAGTAAATGGAGAGAAAAGTTGAGAAGAAAAAGGGTATGGTTACCCTGTTACGCGCTCATAATATTACATGCAATTTGACAGTGCTGGACGACGGCGATTGAACCAAATGATTTGTGGGACAATAGTTATCTTGAAAGAGACGTTGTAGTGAAGATATGTTTTGTGAAGAGATCATCCGGATTGGCATGTTTGGCTGGGATGAGATGTATGCACGTTGGCTGTGCCTTGTGTAAAAACAGAGGGATGCAATAGACGGTCACAAAATACATAGTAATAAGACAGACATACGAGGTAGCCTAGAACCACTCAGACACACCTATTTGAAATTTACCTATTAACTTTCCAGTGTACGCCCTATGAAGTTTTAAAGAGTCGCTGTAGGAATGACAGTTGCTTGAACTAACTTCATTTCTGTTACGAGAAGTTGAACAGCATGAAACACACATGTTTCATGAAAAAAATTACCTGTTCTCTCTTCGTTCTTGATCAAATCGCTGCAAACTCCATTCAACTTGTCTCGATGGGCGCTGATCATCACGTTTTGACACATCTTTATCACCTGCAAGATTGTACATCAAGTATCAAGTACACCCACAAAATCAATTGGCAAGCTGTGGACGTGTTTGTAGCATACAAGTGTTCCGATGAACACAATGTGAAAACGAATAATAACACAGAAAGTTAATGGTTAACAAAACCCACCTTCTCCACACTTGACTTGTGAACGTAGCCACTGGACCGCTTCTGCTCAGAATCGATTGCTTCAATTACCTCAAATAAAATAATGTTTTCGTTGTAGCAGGTAATCGAATTAGGAAAGATTCATATATCGATTGGTCGACTAATACCGCTCTTTCCATCATGACAATTATGACCAACTCATCTAACTGGGAAACTAGTTTTCCTAGGAAATAAACAAGAAACAGCCCTGACAAAAAGTTTGGAAGTGACACAAACAGAGAAAAAATACGAACCGCGGCCATGTACTGACTGCAAGACAGATCTGCCAGAAGTTGTTGAGCGGACAACGAGAAATATTCTTCTGTTGCTTTCAGGAACCTGAATTGAAAATGAAATGTAATGAATAGAATGAAATCGATGTCATTTTTTTTTCATATCAAACACGCAGAAAATAATTTCAAATTTCAAGAAAACTTAAAGAATAGTGATTGAAAACGAGACATAAGCCGGCTGATAACAAACGTACGGTATCTCAAACTCCTGTTGATAGAATTCGTGGACGGGTTGACTGTTGTTTCGTCCGGGTGTTGGCTCCACGCCAAACTCAAACTGTTCCACCTGAAACACAGTCAATTCAATCTCATACGACGCTACTTGCGTCCAACGGGCTTCTTTATCTCGTTTTGTGAATACTCCGACAAATTTCAATGGAAAAGCTCAAGAGTTTCCCTTTTTTCTCCCGGCGAAATACGCGATCTAGGTAGTAGGTAGGAATGTCGTACTACATCAAAAATGCATTATTTGAACCAAACTTGAGTTTGAGTTTATGAGTTGACACTTGGAAATTTGAATTAAGATTAAAGATGGACAATTATGTGGTCAGGGGTGACCAAACAGTTGACCGACCCTACCTCCAGTACGACCCCTCCCCCTTAAAAAATAGAAATTCACCGAAAAAAAGGAATTATTCTTCAAAATGACGAGATTTTCACGCAAATAGGCAAAACCCCATAATTTTTGAAATTTTCGGTACCGTCGGGGCCTTAGCGACCCCCCCCCCCTAAAATCTTGCACGCGTGCAACCTGTGGTCACCTCTGTATGTGGTCCAATCGCAACGGTTCAGTCCTTTGAACTGCAATTCATTTTTCAATTGCCGTTTAAAGGGCCGTTGACACGAGATTGGTCACACATATCGTCCTTCTATAAGAGTAAAGAGTGTTTTAACTGACCTGAACGAAAGACATGATGACTCCCTGGATGACCGCTTTGCTGGTGGGTGGTCTTCCGGCCCTGTCTTCGGCAATGGCGGCCAGTAGAAGATCCATCAACTGACGAAGAATCGGACGAACCAAACGCGTTTTCCAAATATCCAACGCCATCTGAACACAACCATAGAAGATGAATAGAAACTATTTGGACAAGGAACCAGGGTTCCATGAAAAGAATCTGAGACCACATAACCGGTTTTAGACAAATTCTGGTTCGGATCAAGATAGCGAAGTTCTCAGAGTTCAGTTCAGATGGTCTAAAAGTCTTTCCATTTTGAGAATAATGAATTCCCTGAGTGACCAACTCTTGAATTTCCTCTCTCGATTGAGGCTTTTCTAACCGACAAACATAATGATTTAAGAAAACTCACACATCCAACTTCCTTGATCTCCTGTCGTTGCAGGAAAGGGGCATATTGGGCAGCAACTTCCGGATCCAGAGTGCGTTTTCCCACCACAAACTGTTTATTCAAATACCTTAAACAAGGGTGATGATAACAACAGGTAAGCAATACAACTCAAATAAAAAGTCATAGACTATAGACGGAACCTTACCTGAACAAGTTATGAACCAAGAACACTCCCTTGTAATAGATTGTCCACATATGCTCATATTCCTGCAGCAATTGTGATGGCTGAACTTGAGAAATTCTCTGAAAATATCGTAGATAAGCGCCAGATGGAGACCAAACACCAATTTGAGATTGAGGGTACGCATCCATAGCGGAGTTTCTAACATAATCGTAACAACTATCTGAGTAGATCTCTTTTTCAGCGCTTCGCGATTACTTGAACACATCATTGTGATTTCGATTATATTTAGCAAATAACGATTATGCGTCTCTGCTTTGGATCGCTTCGCGGAGATTGAACGCATACCCCAGTAAAGTTGTCCGAATAGTCAGAAAAAAGAAAAGAAAAATGGACTACTTTTTCGCCTAAAACAAGACAATCGGTCTACTTTTGATGAAAAATCATAAGTTTTCACTTGTCCTACATACGAAAACGGACTACTTTTTATCGCTTAGTCAGACCTTACTGGTGTTTGATTGAACGACAACACGCGTGCTAAACAGTGCTCTATTTATATTGAATAAATTGCAGTGGGTTCAGGTTTTCGTCGTGAAAACTTCGCAGACGAACCTTCCTGACCCCACGGTGTTCTCGCCTACAGTAGTTATTGGCACAAAATTTGAATAGAGCTGGAGCCTTCGCGGAGTTTTCGTGGCGGAAGTCTGAATCAACCAGAAGTACTGAAGGCACAGTGATTCGTCTTACCTCGTACAAATTGGAGACATGTTCTTCCAAACATTGAACGAGCTCCTTGTAGAGTCGATCGCTCAAAGGCTCGGGAATAGCCACACAAATATCGTAGACGTCACTGAAATGGTCTCATATAGAAAAACAACTTATTATTAAAGATATCTGACAACATGATAGAAAAGCGAATTAAAAGAATATCACACATGACTGACATGACAGTGTCAGTAAACAAAAAGAAAATGTGAATATAGGAATTTTCTAACCATTCATAAACTTCCCCCCCCCCCCCCCAAAAAGAACACCCTGCGGTCAAATATATGGCCTTCTTCACCTGAACTTATGATCCCATGAGAGTCGAGAAATGGGCTGCAGATTGATGATATTGATCACAGAGGGACGAAGTTCCCCCCAGACTTCGTCGAAATCGACCGGCTTCGGCCGTAGTGAGAACATGCACTCTGAAAAAAAGACGATAAAGATCGCTTCATGTTAGCCCATCCAATTTCACTGAGAAGCGGGTAGGACCAGAGGCATAACCGGTTTCCGCTGACGAGTGATCATAGAAAACTTATTCCGTTTCAAACTAAATTTCCTTATTACTAAGTTGCATGTACTAGCCCAATGTACCATGAACTGAACCGGAGAAGTAGCCAAGCAATGCACAGTTAGTCAAACTTACTCAAACACATGATAGCGTGACAACAAACAATAAAACAACCACCTAAACCGTAACCAATCCGAGCGGAAAGATGCTTTATATAGAAAATGACCTGTTTGGAATGACACTTTGATATCTCCACTAAGGAGCAGTCTTAATATGTTTTTTTTAAAGTTTAATAATTTAAAAAAACTGGGCGCTTTGAGATTTTTAAAGGTCGACGTGACCACATCCTTCGGTACGTTAGCCGTAGAGCACGAAAAGCGACAATGAACGCGCACTTGTTGGGAATTCCCGTCAAGTGCTTCCGGAAGCACTTGACGAAAACGTTAGGAACGCAGAACGACAACGAAGATGAATTCTATTCAACAGTCCAATAAAACTTGGAAAGAAAGGTGTTTTTTTCTTTACACAAGTAACTGACTTTCTACCTACCATGAACACCCAAACTGTTACAGAAGCAAACGCTATGCAAGGAAAGGAAGGCTCTTTTTTGTTCAACGAATTTGTTCTGCAAAAATTTGTAATATCTGTGTACTTCCATTCGGTCACCGCGGGCTCCGTACAGAGCAAGCCTAAGCGGGGTATATCCTCATTTCGCTATGTTGTGTCTCTGTAGTTTGATCATGTGCAGGGCGTGTATAGAGATCAGACTACAATAAACCGTATCGCTACATCTATACATAAATCTTGCAATATTCCGTTCGCTGTTATATTTGGAAACCCCTTTTCACTAAATTATTCTCAACTGGAAAAATCTCCTGAATTGAAAGAAGTTTTGAGAAAGTTACGACTGTTGCCGTTACCGAAAGAAAATAGGAAAACAAGATTTGAAATCAACCAGTCAGATGCTGCCGTTTCCCTGTAAATTCACGGGAAAGTGCACGATTCTCGTGTCTTTCGCGAGAATCGCCGGCCTTGAATCTCATTGTCCACTAACGCTCGCCGCCAGCGGTCGCTACTCACCCGAAGAAGATGTCTCACCTCAACTTTGAAACCGGAATGCCTCTCGGTCGTCCCGTTATCGACCAATTCCTCGGACTCAAACCTCATCCCACCAAAGTTCAGGTAAAATCAGAATATTATAGTAGGACACCTACCATATGCATGGTCCCGACAGTAAACTACTTTCGCAACTTTTTCATGTGTTCAAGCATACTGTAGTTATTACGGCTCAACAACATTTAGGTGCTTAAGTACTACACCTATTGTTTCTCTAGATTGTTGTGGTTGTGTTGGTTTCTAATGTTTCTTGAGAGACTTACACTTTTAATAAAATTAGGCACATGTATACCTTGAAAACTGAACTTCTGAGACCATCTGAACTTGTTAATTTTTCAGGCAACCTATGTATGGATTGACGGCTCTGGTGAGCATGTGAGAACCAAAACTCGAACTTTCGACAAAATGCCGATGTCTATCAGTGGTAAGCTAATATTTGTTATATCTTATATCACCCTGATCCTCGGGAAATTAGACAGCTCCAAAAATTGGCGTACGATAACAGGAAATTTTCAGACTACCCACTTTGGAACTACGATGGGTCCTCTACCGGGCAAGCCAAGGGGAGAGATTCTGACAGATACATGAAGGTACTTTTGGATAATAGCTGATTTATTTGGTTACTAGAAACATACCTAGCTACTTACTTGCTTAGTTTAATTAGAAAACAGTGTAAGAAGGACCCACAAACTTTTTGATTGATTACTTGTTTTCATCGGCTTTGCATACCGCGGCTACCGTTTCCACGAAATACGCGAAAATCCACGAAAATACGAGAAAACTCAAAAAACCGTACGTGGCGAACAGTCTGCTACGTGGAGAAGAACATGAAATAGGCAAAAACAGGAAGTACACCGTTTTCGTTTCTCAAATCAGACACGCAAAAGCAGAGTACCGTTCACATGATCATTTGACGGGGCGCAGTTGGGAAGCTTTCGAACATCATAATCTCACCTCATAACTTTGTAACCAAATTTCACTCTTCTCGCTCTTAAAAACGATATAATTGGAGCTGAATTGAAGGCGATGAAAATGAACTTTCACAAATGGTTGCAAACATACCAGCGAATGCACTGATTTGCAACATTACCGTAACTAGAGAGAACGAAAGCATAAAAAATTTACCTATACCAACAGTTAGTTGAGCTTGTTTATACAAGCAACGTGGTCATGTATAATAATTTCAATCTCCTAGTTTTTCTTATAATTCAATGTTTCTTTCCAGCCGGTTGCCGTCTACCCTGATCCGTTTCTGGGTGGAAATAACAGACTGGTCATGTGCGAAACGTTGGATCACGAGATGAACCCCACAGGTAGCCTGTTCTTTCTATAGCGAATTCTTTATTTAACGCGGTATTTCATTAATCCTAGCAGTTAACTATTAACCTGGTTACTTGAGTAATCCTAGCTTTTAACCACTTGATAACACCAAATTTTCTCGAAAAAACTCTGTAAAAGAGGGTCAACAAGGGGTTAACAAAAGGGTTGACAAGGTAACGCGGTTAAGGTTACCTCATAGGAAAATACCGAGTTCCTTGTGTAATCGGCCACAAAATGAAGTAGTGAATTTAAAATAACTGAGAATGTGGATGTCATGGAAATGACGAGTGAGATGAAGAGTGTAAACAACAAGTTTTCATCTAGTGAGTTGTTGTTTGTTGGTTCCTCGGTGAGAGAGATCAGAGGGACAGGGAGCAATAGTACAATCTTTCGCGGTAAAATGTTCTGATAACAAATGCATTCCAGCTACCAACCATCGTGCGGTCTGTGCCGAGGTGATGTCCCGTGTTGCCAGCCACAAGCCATGGTTCGGCATGGAACAGGAATACCTATTGATTGACAGAGACGGATACCCGTTGGGATGGCCCAAGCACGGATTCCCCGCTCCTCAAGGTGGATAACTTGAGCAGGGTTGATGGGGGGAAGGAGTTGTAGTTTGATCAAGAAACAAATGTACATGCCGCATGACGCGGAAACGACAGGGATCGGACTACAAACAGCCGATCCAGGCCAGATATATCTTATTCGTCTGCTCTGCAATGAGTGTAAAATGATAGTTTAAGGATTTCTCTGGGATACGGTCATGTAGTAATAGTATGGTTGTAATGCACCTTTGCCGTAAATAGCTAGTTTCTTGTGTTCTCGGATCAGACTACAACCAAAAATTTGCATCTTTCCGATTCCCCTGGAAGATTGAGATAATCTCATGGAGAACGAGTAATACCAGTGACCGTATTGCACATTATATTACAGTACATTATTAACAGAAAATACAACAAATTCATTGTAACCCCAATCAGAATTTGATTACTGAAGTTCTGCTCAAATAGCTTACCTGGCTATTTGAGCTTACGAAATACGGCCACAGTTTTAACCTTCCGTGGTGGTTCCAGGTCCTTACTACTGCGGAGTTGGTGCCGACCGTAGTTTCGGTCGAGAAGTTGTGGAGACTCACTACCGCGCCTGTCTGCATGCTGGCATAAACATCTTCGGAACCAACGCAGGTATACTTTCACATCCTTATTTGAAACTAGAGAATTCCACTAATCAGTCTGCTTTTTCATATTTTTCGCAACTACGCGCCTATTTTCACTAAAAAATTGTTGTCGAGTTGTTCAGAGACACTTGAAAATTGTTTATCCGTGAGATTTCAGTTTTCATTGTTGATTTTTCTCCATTTCCAGAGGTGACCCCCGGCCAGTGGGAGTTCCAGATTGGTTGCTGCGAGGGAATCAGTATGGGAGACGAGTTGTGGATGGCTCGCTACATCCTCCACAGAGTCGCCGAACAGTTTGGAGTCTGCGCCACCATCGATCCCAAACCTCGCGTCAGTTTCAATGTTCTAGGGTATAGTCTTTTCCATTCCTACTAAGACTTCTACAGTAGGATTTTGAAATTTCCAAGCCATTTTGCTCACTTACTTTTGATCGGAGAAGTTGAGGATTTTTGTACCTCATTCTCCTTCTCAGGTAGAGTAAATATACGAGAGCATTTTCCATGAACTACATTTTCAGCTTCACAACAGCCTTCGGAAAGTTTGTGAGGTTACTGTAGGAGTCTCAGTATGAATGGTGTAAACTATAGTTGAACTCTAAATTCGAAATTGTGCTAAAACTCGAAAACTCGGTGTCTTCGAATCTTTGCACTTTCTTTTCCTGCATCTTTGCCCGAATTGATCTAGTTTGGTTCATTCGAACTGATTGATTTGATTGATTCTTTGAAATTTGATTAAAGGAGCCTAAATAGTTATTTTCAATCATGATACATTTATATGCAATACAATGAACTGATGAAATAACATTAACAGGTGACAATGGGTGACTGGAACGGTGCCGGTTGTCACACCAACTTCTCGACTGAGGCCATGAGAGCTCCCGGTGGACTTGCGGTTATTGAAGCGGTTGGTTATTGCAATCGATACCTTTCCTAGACTTTCATGAAGTGGTTATATTCGGTTTCACGTAGGACAGGGAATCGTACTCATTTTGTCCGGCCATGAGACCATTCACTACTGTGATACACTTTGAGATTAAGGGAAGTAAGAGGAGTAGAGAGCGGGATATGAAAACTGAATAATGTAGAAATCGTTTTTTTTGTGGTGCACTGTGGGGTAAGTGTGCTGATCACTGGTATACTGTAAACGGGCGTGGAAATGACTAATTGAAAACTAGTTCAGGCGATGCCGAAGCTGGCTGCCACCCACGAAGCTTGCATGGTGGTCTACGATCCCAACGGAGGTCGTGACAATCTGAGAAGATTGACCGGAAGACACGAGACCAGTGCCGCGGACAAGTTCAGTTGGGGACTCGCCAACCGCGGTTGTTCCATCAGGATCCCGCGTCAGGTCGGACTGGAGGGACGGGTCAGTCTATTCACGTTTCTTCCACGTTTTATGTTACATTGTTGGAAGCATCTAGTGTTTAGATTTCTGTACGGTGCGGTGTACGGTGCACGGTGCAGAATAAGGGAAACGAATCACTAGACGAAGAATAAAAAAGAGTATATGGAAAATTTACTGCCTACAAGCCGAAGTTAACTGCATAAGGGCTTTGGTTTGTTTTACTCATTTTTTCTTGACAAATCCCACTCGTGTCTCTGTTTGTCGAACTTCGTGGAAGGAGTTCTCTCATAGAATCCGAAATACTTTTCTAATCGGATTGGACAATTAAAATTTTTGTCAAACCCATTCCTAGCGTGGATTTGATGAATCTAGTTGCAGGGTTACCTCGAGGATCGTCGCCCCTCTTCCAACTGCGACCCCTACCAAGTGACCCGTGCTATAGCTGAGAGCATCCTCCTTCTATAGATACTAGAACGCAATAAAAACTCACTGCGATTGTGTTGTTTGTATCTTTTTCAAGTTTTTCATGTTGAGAGCGTGAGGTATAAGTTCACAACCATTTCACAACGAAACTTGGGACCGAGACTGGTGGCTTTTGGGCTGGCAATCTGGTACTGCTAGTAAAATGAGTATTCATGTAGAACGTGTGAAGTATTTCAAAAGAAATTCAGTGATTTCAACAGAGTTTCACAAATTTGGTCACGTTTCTTCAAGTCTTGGTTGACCTTGTAATTCACTGCTAGTATGACTACTCCCTACATTACCCTGGCTCTCCTGTCAGTTTTGCAGGAGAATATTCTTGTAATCGTTTCCTCTTGTTGATTCTCTAATGGACAAGTATTCTCCGTGTTTTATGTACCTCGCTATCCAATACTCGTCAGCCCTATCTCTCTATCTCTGCGCCTCCTCCCCCCTCACTCCCTCTCATCGATTCGAGCCCCTTCCCCCTATTACGGCTTGGCAGCTTTCGCATCTAACCGCGTCACTAAATATCAGATTTCTCAGAGTTTCCCCACAGTTTATATTTTCCTGCTCATTTGGCTTTGTTATCAATTTTGCCACTACTTTTCGAAGTTTCATAGCAAGCTGTTGTGCAAGGTTCTCAATAAGTTCAGTATTACTACCTGTTAGTATAGTTGCGGTGGAAAGAAAGTAGAGATACATGAGATGAATGAACAAACATCAGCATCTCTGGATTCTATCGTAAGTTCTTGTAGTTCTTAGTCCTTAATTTTTCACAACTTATACTAGTGCACAAATTAGTTTTTTTTCGTTCACGAAGAAGTAATGATATCTCACTTTTTTCTCGAGAATAGTTGCTGTTTTACACTAAATTACAGAATCGTACTTTTAATAATTCCGAGCTCTGTTTCGATTCTTTTTTTGTGGGAATCAAGTACTACATGAAATGCAATTAGAAATGATAATTCAATTTGGTCCGCTAATAACATAACTCACTACCGCAGAACTATCTGATTAGGCAGTAATAATCTCAACTGAGACTACTTTACGGAAAGGTGGTTCTACATTTCTACAAATATGTTATTAAAAACAACAGAGATCTAATTAATATAATAACTCTGAACAACCTCTCGAATATCTCTATTACCACGTTTAAAGCATGATGTTCATTCATCATAATATTCTTGAAATATTCTTGCAATATACAGATATCCGAAACTTAGTGTTCGCTATAAACATTCTCAGTAACTCATATCACCCAAGCATAGCCATTTCTCAAGTTACATCACCCCTTTTGGAGTGCATTTCCAATAGGTTGCGCATAGATTTTCTTTAGTCGCATCCAGCCAGTCCCCGAAGATTTTATTAATTACTGAGACATTCGTTGGTTCAAGACTTTGATTAGTTAGACTTTATGGTTCCGTCCATATTCACAGGGACTCTCGCCGAACATGAATACGGTAGAAGTTTTTCACTCGCCTATCGCATGACTATTCCGAACACTTCTTAATTGGGCTTACAATAACTCTGTTACAGTACAGTACAGTGTCCTCAGTTGATTCAACTATACCATCGTCCGAAAGTTCTTGTGGTACAAAACATCGCTACATAAAATTACCCTATATTCCATTCAGGGCCCCTAAATGGAGAACCAGGTGGGGGAGAAGACGGTGTCCATCCTGGGAAGGGTGTACCCGCGAGATGCCTTCGTCTGTCGATTATTCTATCTGGCTTTCTTCGCTTCCTTCGGATCTCTTTTTCCACTTTTGGCCGTTTATTTCAAACAACTAGGAATGACTGCAGCGCAGGTAAAAGTTTTAACTTTTCAAACAACATTATTGTTGTGATTGTTATCAATTCAACTAAATAGGTTACATTTTATTCTACTGATATGAATTTCGTGGAAAAAGTTTCCAGCTTCACCATCTAATGAGAGTTCCGTGACATCTCAGTCAGCAGAATCATTTCAACAGAACCGTTAGAGTGAGAGAATTAGTTTTTTTTTGAGTTTTGAAATAACGATAAACCAAGAGGAAGGGAATTTGATAGGTTTTTGTCTAGGCGGGAATCTTGTTGGGCGCCCGACCGTTGGTAGAATTCGCGTCAGGACCGTTCTGGAGTTCATTCGCTAGTCGGTTTCGGTAGGTTCTCTCACATTTCTCAGACACAACACAAAATGTTGCGTGAAATTTCGCCACGCCCTCTTTTCGTATCTGTGTTTCTCTACCCAAAGAATGACATTTAATTGCATCTGGGAGTAATTGATAGGGGAGGGGTAATTACCATTACCTTAGGGAATCACGTTGACAATTAGTTGATCGGAGGGAAGCTTAATGAAACAACTTGATGGATTGAGAGTTATAACGTTTTTCTGGTAATTCCAATAACTTTTCTGATGCAACATTGATTTTCCTCTATTTCTTTGAATGAAATTGTACTGTTTGGTCGAAGTCTCGTGTAATACTCTCGTAGTACAGCAGGCTCGCTAATATTCTTCAAGTTTCCGTGAGAAGAACTCATGAGTTACGTTTTATTGCGCCATCTCGCAGATCCCTTGCATAACTATTTGAGTAGAAAAAATGTGTTTCAGGAAACAGAAACTGTTGTTGATCTTCTCCACAGCTTCCTTCATTATATTCACACTGGCTGTTGGTTTCGTACAACCTGTCACGCCCTACTGCGTTGTATTCGTGCCAGGTCGGCTTTTTAGATAATAATTGGAAAAGATAGAGAAACCGAAGAAGCCGGTTGTTTTCATCTTAATTGTTTGCTCGCTTCGTTAAATACTAAAACTCCAGCTCACACGCTTTTTCTTGATTCCTAGCGGAACATATGAGAGAAAGGACACGCCTCAAATGTTTTTAGATGTATTTTTCAAATAATTCAAAGTTTTCAATCGAGTATTCGAATTTGGTAATGTTCAAAGAAGAGACCGAACTTCCACGTGTTTCCTCTCAGTAGTTGTATTCACGTAGCCGTTGAGCCCACAATCCATCATCCTCCCACTGGACCTATCACAACACTCTAAACAACAATTAATCATTTTTGTTTTTGAATAATAGAAAGTTTTCTCAGAATGATTATTCACAATTTCGTTTTAAGCACCACCTCCCATGTGATACTTGTAAATGTATCTATTCCGCTGCATTTGTAGTTTGATCCCGTCGCCTGTCTGAGGGTAATCGTGAATCGGGAGTGTCTCGAGATCAAGATTTAGTCAATATGTAGAATGGTACACGTTGCCACGCGTGTCACGTGACTATTTCTTTCACATCTACAATGTTTCCGGTATGTTTTCAGTTCCGAGCATTTTAGGTGCGAATGAGTCGTGTCAATTTGCGTTGGCTCCCGCGGGAAAAGTGGTGAAGGGAGGAGCACTCGGCCTCCTCAAAGAGACCGTTCTCGGAAGAAATAGAAGGGAGACAGAGAATAGTGGGTTGCAGTCAACAGAACGAAAATAATAAAATTTAACAGCAAGAAGCAAAGTGCACTCTCGAATTTAGATTTGCAGTAGATCTCCTAACATGTGAATCACTTACATACGCTCAAAAGAGCAGGAAACGACTGTCACAAAACGGACGACTTGGCCTGCTCTTCTAAGGCTGAAGATTATTTCCTGCTACTACACGTTGTTCTAGTTTTGAATGTTTGTAGCAGTACTAAACACAACCAAATTCAAATAGAAATAGTAAATTTTGTTAATTTGCAGAACTGATCGAGAAGATCATTGATTTGAGTACATTTGACGACGAGGAAGACACGATTGCTGGAATCGCACCGGAGTACATAACGAAAGAAAAGGTGAGATTAGTAACTTGGTTTTTCATTGTTTTCTTGATTCTATGCGAGTTCTCTGTCTCAGTATCTCTGTCTTTCGCTTTCTTTTGCCCTCTATCCGTCTTCATTTATATTGCTTCATCTCCCTATCTCTGTCAATTTCTTGTTTTTTTTTCGGTTTATTATGTACAAAATGCTCTCTCATCTTCTGTCTCTGCAAGGCTAGATTTTCCCTATTTTACTTTCTCTACCTCTCTCCCTCTCTCTCTCGCCCTCTCTCTTTCTCTTTCTCTCTCTCTCTCTCTCTCTCTCTCTCTCTCTCTCTCTCTCTCTCTCTCTCTCTCTCTCTCTCTCTCTCTCTCTCTCTCTCAATTCTCCCACGAATTCCCCTCAATACCAATGTATTCCGTCGTCACCCGATCGATTCCCTTTCTCCTCACCTTGAATACATCATCAAAGACGCTGCGATTCAGTTAGAGCACTGCAAATAAAATATACTCGGAGAATTCAGCGACCCGGCCGCGATCTCGGACGCGGCCGGGTCGCAAAATAGTATATGTTTTGAGGAGACGCAGACTGTAACACGGCGCCACAACAGCCTGCGTCTCCTCAAGACGTATACTATTTTACCGACCCGGCCGCGTCCGAGATCGCGGCCGGGTCGCTGAATTCTCCGTGTACGGGGGAATGAGTCTGGGATCATCAACAATGTGTCTCGTAAATGCAACAGGGTTCTCCGCGCTCAGCCACCTTTAACCCACTTATCTCGTCTTTTGATTATAGCTGTTTCCGAACTGTTAGTTAGAAGCTGAAAAAAACTTACTGCTATGAGTGTCCACTAGAGAAATTAGCCTCTTTGAAACAACAAAACGATGAAACCTGAAGTTGGTACTCTGCTGGGCTATGTTAGTCCTGCTCAAGTGCTGATGTGCTGATATGGAAACTGCTCATGTGAACTTACTGCATTAACAAAAAGAAAAAAACCATGTTGGAAAGCAAAAAACACAATTTAATTTATAATTCTCCATATTTAGATCTGCAACTACGATGAGAACGAATATGGAGTGTTAGTTTCTCCTCCACACTCCACAAGGATATACAGACAGCCGGTCGTTGAACAGGTCACACTCTCATTGAGTAGTTCGAAATGTTTATAGTTTTCAGTTGAACAAGTTTTTTTTTCTTGTTTATTTTAACAACTAGAACTGTGCAACCTCAAGAATATTAAACGAGATTTAATTAGGAAAACTTGAAGTGGTGTCCAGACACGCTCTGTCCTTCGTTTTGGTCCTAACTCGCACTAGATTAGGGTTGTTAATCGAGTTTGAAATTTCGAGTTTTCGAGTTTCGAGTTTTTTGAGTTTTGGGAAAAAACGAGTTTTTCGAGTTTCGAGTTATTCGAGTTTTGGGAATTTCGAGTTTTTCGAGTTCGAGTTTTCAGCGTTTCAAAAAAAACCGAGTTTTCGAGTTTCGAGTTGAACTCGAAAAACTCGATTTTCGAGTTTCGAGTTTGGTCGTTAAGTTTTAGGATTTTATCGAGCTGAACAAATGAGAATTTTTCGAGAAATTCGATTTTTTTTCTCCTGATTATGCGAGAACCGTGAAAAAAGAAGCATTTTAAGTTTGAAATAGCAAAAAAAGTGATGTGAAACGCTCATTCGTCCAATATTTCTGACTTGGGACGAGGCCAAACTCGAAACTCGAAATTTCGAGTTATTTCGAGTTTTTCGAAATTCGAGTTTGGCTTTAACAACCCTACACTAGATCATATTTTTTACCACGTTACATAAGTATACGCTGTAGAATTTAGTGAAAAAATATCATGATATGAAAATCGAACGTGATATCATTGATGTTGTTTGCATTCCAGACTTTCCTGCTGGTCTTCCTTCTGATAGCCATGGGCGAGTTCTTCTCCTCCCCCGCCCTGGCCCTGGCCGATGCTGCCACCTTACAAGCGGTCAAAGACAGTCCACAGGAGGTCGGTTCAAATAGCTGAGATGCAGTGTCTTTTCAAATTTCCTGCCCTATTCTGAGTCGCGGACGGGTAGAACCAAGATACCAGAATACAGAGTTTGTCATAGCGTTCTCAGACAATTCGCTGCTAATTATCAGTTTTGTAGCGGCCGCAAAGAGGCTGTGGTGCACGTCAGAGAGACGCAGATGGCTGCGGCCTCATTTACCTGCATGATCTTTCACATTGGTAGTCTTCTAAATTCGAAAAATTGGCGCCAATCGTTCTAAGCTGGCGCTGTAGCAATCCCTCCAAAACTGGCGAGATCTCATGAGTGAACCTCGTGAGGTCTACTCACGAGGTTCACGAGGAACTGACGAGCTCCTCGTCAGCTCACCAGTTTTTCAATCAATACTTAATTTTTTCCCACTGAATTTCAAAGTGAGAGCGAACTATATTCACCAAATAATGCCTACCCAACAAAACTAAATATATAAGGCCGAAATTTTCGAACATCTCCCACAAACTAGCACAAACACACGTATATGAAAAATCTCCGTGGGAGAAATATAGATGGGAGAAATATAAGGAAAACCCTATATGACGCATTTCTTCAAATTTTCCATGGAACAACATATTTAGTACGCATGTTTAATTACAATTCGAATCCTCAATTTGAGAAACTCATATGAAAAATTCGTATTGAAACTTTTGAGTATGAATAATTTAAATAGAAATTCTCCATTTTGAATAATTTTCATCGAAATAACCAATAACAAGAATGAGTATTCGCAAATATAGTTGAACTTTGAACTATAAACAAGTTCAATACAAATTATTCATGTATTGGCGAAGTATGTGAAAAATAATTCAATTGGAGGGTTCGAACCTGCGACCTCGGTCTGGTAGTCTGACTCATTAGCCACTGTGCTACTTTGACACATTTTCTAAGGATACATAGGAGGCGTGATATACCGGTTCATGCGGCATTTACAATTTTGAGAAATGTCAACAAATCTCGAAGCGAATGGAACAAACTATATTGAAAGAGTAGTTTTAGCTAAGCTTTTGGAATACACTCGCTACCATGAGAAACCGAGAACCAAAAATCTCAATATTGACAAGTGAAATATACTCGTTTATTCATTGAGTACAATTTTATAGTAACACCAAACAACTATCCAAATATTTCGAGCTTCCTTCTTCACACTCTTGTAAATTTGCAACTGTGAACTATGTTGTTCCAGTTATATGTTGTTCCGACCATATTATCTTACAGTCCCGAGCTGAAAATATATCACTTGAGATATATCTAGCAGAATTTGTTTGAAAAACAAAGAGAAATGGAACTATCAGCGTTTAAGACCGAACTCAATGGAATATAGAAAAGGATATCAATAAGTCAAGGGAAATGGGAAAACCTTTCAACTGTCTAGAACAATTTTTTTTTGAATTTCCCAGTTTTTTGTATTCAGAGTTTGCAAAAGAAATGAATTGCGTAAGCAAGGTGATTATGCTAATGTGGACTATTTCAAAACAATACTGATGATAATACCATCGAAATCAAGTAATTCGGAGAACTTACATTCTTTGAAATATATTTATACCTAATTACATTCGAACTGCATAACCATCATTGGCCGAAACACTATTTGAGAAACAGTATGTTAAATAAAACAAAAAATAGTTTAGTAGTGTGAATTACCAAACACAACAATGATAAATTTCAACATGAAAGGAAAAAAGGAAGCTGATTGCCACCTCACCAGCACCTCACCAACAAAACGTGGTCTCCGTTGATTTGATCGTGTGGCGCTTTGCGCCCCTCTGTCCTCTCAAAATAGCACACTCTCTCGCTGCTGCGCACCTCGCCAGCTTACTGGTCAGCGAAACTGCGCGTGAAAAGTTGGTGAGCTACTTCCCAAGTAGCTGACCAGTTCTCAAATTTACAATGGTTAAGCATAGTAACCTCATGAGGTAAGCTCGTGAGGTAGCTGGTGAGTTAGCTCATGAGGGGACCTCACGAGGTATGGGGGGATTGCTACAGCGCCTGGTCTAAACATTCTTTCCTCTCCTGGAAAAAAGTGAACGATCGATTGCACCGCACTCAGTTACATTTTTGCCAATTTTCCGCGATTTGCAAGCGAAGGGTTGACCTTTGAGTATGTTTCAGTTTGGAAAAATTCGTTTGTTTGCCTCTGCCGGCTGGGGACTGGCTATGTTCCTCATGGGAATCGGACTCGACTACTCGGATACCTTCCGTAACCATCCCTGCCCCACAAGTGGGTTGAACAGGAAAACCGAGCTTTTTTTAACTATCAAAATAAAATAGCTCATTTTAAACGTGGAAACACTGGAAAACAATAAATTTTCTCCCGAAATCGTCCACATCAGCTCTGGCACCAAGTTCACTTCTTTTTCATCAAAATGACCTTCTAAAACTTTCATCAAACACAAAAAAGGAATTGAAAAATGAAGTGTTTATCCAAGTTAGGGAAACAATCTGTTGCAGGTGACACGACCGAAAAGAACTACACATTGTGTTTTGTCATGTGCAGCATTTTCATGCTGGCCGCTACGCTACTGGGTACGTTCATGAAGCATTCTGTTCGTACTGGACAATTGTTTGTAAATATTGCTTCGTCGATTTCTGCACGTTTTGTTTGATTGCGCCTCCCCAGTTTATTGTGTAGGGCGTAGAGACATAATGTTGTTGGATCATGAAAACAACACATGATGATAGTCAAACTGAACCTCTTCGATCTTTGCACGAAGCACGTTCATTAAAAAGAAGAAAGTGAAACTAGAAAATGAAAACTAGTCGGCTATAAATGTGTTGAATATCTGGCTGTGTAAGGATGCATTCAACACGTACGTGATTTTTTTGAACTAAAATAACATGCTGCGAAATTTTGCTTTTCAGCGACCCAGTTCAAGTTCGGAGACGACGTTGCCCGGCCAGATGAGGTTGCCGGACTGGTGATGGACACCCGCGAGGCAGAAGTATCCCACGTGGTAGCAGAGAAGGCACGGGCCAGACAGGTTCAGGTACGAATCTGTTCACAAATATCATTATCCTATATGGAGGCCGTATTCAAGAAGGTCCCGGTGCCCACATTTGATCTTGCATCTCTTTCCTTTTTTAAATTTTCTCGAAAATCTAGTCGGTTGGATCTAATAAATGGGTCATTTTTCTCATACCGTAACTCGAAATTTATGCTTTGCGGTCCGGTTTCGACTTTTTGATGTAAGTTTAGTTATGTGTAAGCCTGAAAAAGTTACGATACCATACCGGAAACTCAAAAAAAAAACTGAGATGTCGAAAACAACTCGCGAGATGCTCAAGATGTCAATAGTTGTCTCATTATGACAGGGGACGCTGAAATTGAGCTAATGAAGATACTCATTCCCGCATTCTCCAAGTAGTGAGGGGTAATGCCAGTAAACATGCAACTGATGAAAACATGCTCAAAAGGAGATGGGACAACTTTTATCGAGTATATGCTTCATTTTAGAATAAACACACAGTCACAACACAAATTTGCCCAGGCTCAGCCGATGGAAAACATGTTATCCATTGACAAGTTTTATTGCTCATTTGTCCATCTCGAATAGGAGTATCACTTTTCACAGAATAACACGTGTTTTACTCATGAAATGGAGAAGTGATCATGAATTTCTCTAAATCTTCTGATTTCAGGTGGACGGAAGTAATCAGGAGAACACTCTGCTGGTGGCAGCGAAGGCCCTGGCCAGTCCCCATGTCATTGTCTATCTATCGTCTGTTCTTGTCATGGGAGTAGGAGCAGGAATTGTGTTCTCTTTCCTGTTCTGGCATCTACAGGTACAGTTGGTTACATATGTCTTATGAAAATCTAATATGAAATATGTTTTATGAAATATGTTTTTTACAACATTAACCGGAAAAATGAGCTGTTGATAATTTTTCATGTGATACTTCGTTACAAGATTACAACTGTGCAAAATTGATAGCATAAATGAAGCTCGAGATGGACTTGCGCCGATTCCTGCTAAAATGTTGTTGTACGTGTGTAACGAAAAGCTCAAAGTAGTCTCAAAAACTCAAAGTAGTTAAAAAGTTTCACCAATTTGTTTGAAACATCAAGAATCTCTCGAGATACTTATAGTTTGAACGTTTAGGATCTCGGTGGTTCCCCGGTTCTGTTCGGTATCTTGTCTGTGACCAATCATGTTTCCGAGATCATTGCCTATTTCTACACTTTCCAAATCATCAACAAATACGGACATGTCAAGGTAAACAATTATGCATTATTCAACTAAACTACAAAAATGTCACGACCATGCTAGTTTACAGTAACCCAAAGGCCACAGAAAGTGAAAAAAAAACAGTTCAATACAGTACATTGATTCATTACGGAATTAGAATTGTTACTAGAAAAAACTAGCAACGTAGTAAAGGTACGGTGACATATGTTTTATGAAAATATAATATAATAACCTATGTTTTTCTACAACATTAACCTGAAAATCGCGAGCAAATCCATTCTATTCTATTCTATTCTATTAATAAACTACTCTTTCTTACTAGAAAATCAGCGAGAAATTACTCTCGCAAAATTAGTTCTCGTAATTTGACCAGAGATGTCTGCTGCAGCAAGAATCTAATTTTTGCGTAGAAGAAGTTGACGAAATCAGAAAAAAAAAACATCTGAATAACTGTTGATCGCATACCTCCACATATAGGTGATTTTCAGGTAATGTACATCTGTTTGGGATTGAACGTGCTCCGTTTCCTGACCCTCAGCTGGCTGTCCAACCCATGGCTGGTACTACCACTACAGGTGGCTCAAGGTATACCATGCACAAACACTTACTCTTTATCTACCAACCCTTAAAGAAACCGTTTCGCTATAATCTGAGTTTCACGAAAAATTCAAAAAGCTTAAAAAAGTTTCGCAATGTCTTCGCATAGACCCAATAAGGACATGAACATTTTCACTGTGACGCAAATTGATTTGGTTCCTTTACGTCCAGATTATATATTTATTTTGTAGTCTCTAATTGTGTTTTCCTATATGCAAGAAAGTTTTAAAAATATTTTTGTACTTCTATAGGCTATTTGGAGCATACCCCGTACGCAACTACCCTATCGGTGTCATTACGTAAGCCGCTTTTCTGAGCAAACGAAGCAAGATAGAGATATAAAAGTATATATTTTTGATAATGGTTTTTCATTTGCCAAATGGTCAGATTGTTAACTCATGAGTCAAAATTAGAGCGGGACGGATTCTTTAACTGGTGCAGACACCAAATGAAATTTGGGCACTATTGCAACCTTAAATAACGACGCCAAGATTTCCAGATTTCAAGATACATCAGATCACGTCAAATTGTTGCAAAGTGGTGTTCCTTGACTGCCTCTAGTCATTCTGGATCAAATATGAAGTTTCTAGTCAATTTTGCACGACACAAGAGACAATGAAACTTTTTGACTTTTTTGGCAACTGAAGAATTTGATGACCTGTTCAACTGTTTTATTCAATTGTCTTCAGTATATTCCGGTTCAGGTTTCACGCTAGCCACCGTTTGGGCTTCCGCTTCATCGTACATCACCCTCATAGCTCCTGCCCATATCAAATCATCGGCACAGTATATAATAGCGCTACTGTACCACGGCCTCGGAAAGGGGGTCGGAAGTATTGTGGGCGGAGTCATCATCTCCAACATTGGTGAGGATATAGTTCACGCCATTCTTACTGAAACTAATACAGTAGTTATTCTGATTGTTCTATTTCCGTTTTTCAATGCGGCGACTGTTATAAATTAGTTTCATGACCACACAGTGAATCATTTCCCAACTTGCACATGGGAAAGAGAGTCAAAAGGGGAAAAAACAGTGGGAGTTTTGACACCCACGATTTGAGCTCGTAACTGAACTGCACTGAATCTTAAAAACACTGCGTTAGCCCACGGACATAAACAAATGAAAAAATGAAGCTGAAATGAAGCATTGACCACAATTGTAATTGCAGGAACTCGTTACACCTTCCTACTGTACGCGTTTATATGTGCTCTGATGTGTGGAGGGGGCTACGCGTTGAACAAGTTCTTCAAGTACGAGGGGATCAAGTACAGTGCCGGCATGTTCGAGGACGATGAAATGGACATGATGGGTTAGTTGACCGAGATTCTTTATGTATTTCTAGTTTTTGAAGTATTTTGTACGAGAAAACATGCTCAAAAAAGTTCGGGGTTGTCGGTAGGACAAACATGTAAATATGATGTTTAGGATTGTAAACTATCTTGTAAAAGAACCAATGTAGGTCAAAAACAGCCCGGCGTTTCAGGTCGTAACAATTTTGCACATTAAAGTTCAACTGTGCACTAGCTTCTCAAGGTATTTCTAATGGCTTACGCCGAAGTACAGATAATAATCTTCCTAAAACTGTATTTATTTCATTCAATAAAGTTCAATTCTATTATTCTACCACTCTTCTTCAACAACTCCACTTTTCAGCCCCTCAGGGTATTCCAATGGCTCGGGACGGTAAATTGACGGACGCCTTCACCACCAGTGCAATGAACTCCAACTACGGGGCCATAGAGCAGGAGGACCCGACGCAAGACGCATACGATAAATACGTCAGCTCGTATCAATAAGAAGGATGACTATATTTTCTATATCTAGTATCTATTACAAAATTTACAAAATCTAATAGATGTACTAGATGTACTACATAATCTGATAGATGTGGAATTGATGTAGATCAACTTGTATTGGTAGATGATTCAGTAAATTGCTGACGATCAATAGGTCCGCTCTTACCAGTGAGCAAATACATAATCTGCAAGTAGCACGTGACCCTTGTACGTGAAGTAGCAAAAACATTGTACATGGAGGCACAGTGAGAACGTTACTGTAGTACATAGTCTATGTGTAGTACATCCACGACCTAATTATGTAGATGTAGTATCTAGTACTTAGTGCCTAATCTGGTAGACGTTTGACTGTAATTATAGAAGAATCACACAGTTGTAGCCATATTGCATGAGAAAGCCAATGATCACCGTATATCTCCAACATGCGCTTACACATCTAGCCTGGAAAAAATTGGGAAATCATTGAAAAAAAGAAACAGTATCAGAATTGGGCGCCGGAATCCTATTGCGTACGATCCATAATTGATTTTAGTTGTCAAGTAGAATGATAGAAACACGTCACCCAATCAAAATAGCAATAGGAGCATCTGTAGAATTGTATGCTATACGTGAAAGCTTTTACATTCCTAAAAATTGCAATCTTTGCTTTTCCTTCACAATTTAATTATTTACACTATCAAATTGCCGTTTTTAGGAGGGGATATAGGGTTTTAGATGGCACCTTTACACTACTTCAGTTTTTTTTTCTCGTGACTATACATACAAAATGCTTTGATCTCATATTGAAACTTGATCTAAGTTCTTTTCAGCTTAGGGAAGAGCGGTAGACATTTTACATGTATTCTTGTAGTAATATTTGTATTTCACTTATTGTTATCCAATATTATTGACTTTTTGAAATTTTATTTATTATGTACAATTGAAATCACATTTATGTGCGTTGTTGCTAGTCATTTAGATTAAATAGACTTAATTAAAACAATACTCCGCATTCGACGAAAGCTTGAAATTAGGTTTGTATTTGCCCAGTTTTGGCTGAAGATTATATACTTAATATTATTTATTTGAATAAATTGTTGAACGTACGTGTACTTTTTTGAAAAATGATAATAGAATAGATTAGAATATATTTATTCGCGATTTAACACGTGACTTCCACATAGTATGTGGCACTCCGAATGGGTAAAGTTGAGAAGAAAAAGGATATGGTTACCCTGTTACGCGCACATAATATTACATGCAATTTAACAGCGCTGGACAACGGTGATTGTACCAGATTGTTTGTGATTAGTTGACTTGTATAGAAAACCGTTGGTAATTGAACATTTAAATGTGAAACTCTGTTTTTTTACGCACGTGTATGGTCGTCGCCAAAGGAAAGGCGGGAGGGTACTGTATATCTCACATTTCGCTGTGAAAGCACAAATGTCCTCGATTCCAAAGCCTAGCGATCATGTGCTTTATTAGGGCAGTGGTTATCGCCCTGCTACGAATCTTTTGCTCGCAGGTTCGATTCCGGCGAGAGACAGAAATTTATAAATTCGGCACACACTATACTCCTAAATTATAGAATGGCCACATGTTTGATGTAGTTTTATCTCCATACATGCCAAACTGTACGAACTACAGCCGAAACGTTTAAAACTACAAACACAGCTATGTATGATACATGACTCAACGTCCAGGTTCACTTTGGGAAGAGCGAATCGTATATTTAATTTTCTAGTAACCCTTTCATAAGTAGAAAACATAAAGTTTTCCTCAGTTTTTCGTTAAATCTTACATCTAACGAAAAACTAAGATCTAACGAAAAACTGAGAGAAACTTTATGTTTTTCACTCTGTGACCTTATTCAAAGAACAAAACCTCTATCTGCAATCTCTTGGCTGTGCTCTGTATGAGTCCACGTACGAATGACAAGGACTATATATCTGAGCTACGTTCCCATCCTATACAATACGCTGGTAACCATTTCCGCGTTCCGCCGCGAGAGAGTATGGAAATAGGAGAGACACGAGACAGTCTGATATTATTATTCACATATGATTCAGGTGGCCGTTTTCTTCCCAGCCCAGATATGGAGCCCGTAGGCGTATTATCGATTATTATGTAAGCGGTAAGAGCGGGACGAGAGAGTACACGATCAGGTGATACCCAGAGACAGTGTTTGCTTTTGGTGAATCAGTCGGTGCGCCAGCCGCTATACGACATACGCAGACCGCTTACCTGCAGACTTCTGACCTCTTCAACTACTACATTTCTCTGCTTCTCTTATTCTATGTCTCCTTCTCTCTATCTCTGTTCTCTCGTTTTCTCGTACCGTTTTGTCTCCGTCTGAGTCTCAGTTTACATCACTCTTTCTAACTGTGTCATCAAGATTTAGGTTTAATCTTAGTTTGTTTCTCAATGTAAACCAGAATGAAATGTCCTCCAAGTTCGCACACATATTTTTATTGATGTTCCAATTAAAACTTATGTTTTCACCAAGGTCGATGAACCTCGGAAAACAAATTTTGCTTTTGGAGAGGTCGTTGCTGTTTCAGTTCGTGTTTCTATTTGTTTTCCACATCATTAGATCATTTACTATTAATTGATGGTTTTGGAGATTCAACCTTTTTATTGTGATTTTGTTACTTTCTTGTTGACAGTTGTCTGATTTCTAGAGATGGCTTTTCCGAAGCAACTTCTCATCTGCGCCGCCATAAAGGTTCTGATTGTGGTGAGTCGAACATTTTATTCCCTTTGTAGTCCTCATCATACCTTTGTGGACTTTTGGAAATGTTTGTTAGTTGTTGTCATTCATACTTGAATTGCGACAGTATGAATATGAAACCTAAACACAGTCTTTCAATAAGTGTTTTCGGATAAAGTCGGACTTTTTGTTCAGAGGTCTGTACCAACAAAACAGCAACTGAGAGAGCGAAAATTCAAATGTATAGTGTAGAAGTTCACGTAGGAATGGGTTTTAAGTAGTTTAGGTGAGGTTTCCTATAATTACGTTGTTAGAAACGATCGGATAGTGAAATGCACTTTGACAAAAATAGGATTTTTGAGGATGGGCGCCTTGTTGTGTTGCAAAAGCAAACAGATTCCGACTTGCCGCTCAGACATGCACATTGAAAACAAATATTATTCCATTGTTATGTTTGACCTGGGAGATGGACTAACATTTCTGACAGCATGAACGAGGTTTCACGAGAATGTCCGTAGATTGTGTTAAGTTTATGATGATTCCAAAACAGTAAGATTAGAAAAATGATAATAACTAGGTAAAATCTAAATTCGAAGCATGATGCCTCAATCGAGTTCTTATTCATTGAACATTTTGAGTTCCCTTTTTGTTTATCACCGCACTGGGAAATGAACTAATGAAATCTATTCTAATCTAGGAACAACTAATTTAAGAGATTTCTTTAAAATTTAGTTGTGTTTCCGTTCTAGCTTGTAACCTGTCAGGTAGCCCCTTTGTGGCCCACTTATGACTGCCGCGCGCGCGAGATTTACATATTTGTTCTACGCGCCACCCACCAAGGAGTTATAGCCTAATTCCGTGTTTACATAGTCAAGGTTACTGCAGAAATCAGATAATTATGGTAGCACTATTGAACACGTAATATTGCAGTACTGGAATGGTTTGGAAATTTTTTACTAATAATCGAACTTCTCGTATGACCAAGATGCAAGTTTAAAACTATCTCGCACATGTTTTCTACGCAATAGCTATATGTAATCATCATCTCGAATCGAGAAGTTGATAAGGAAAAAAATTACTCTTTAGGTACTAATGTTGAGAGGTATAACAAAAGTTGTTTACACCCAGCTTATCTATTTCGAAATAGTCACTCAATAGGCTTGTAAAATAGTTTGATAACGCGAAGCGGGCAACATAATCACATCGAAACCAATAATTGGGTGGTTATCAATACGGGGTCTTGGAAATATCACATTTTTCCGAGATATGTAGATATTGCAATGAAATCCTAGATGAATTTAAAGAAGGACGATTACGTGGTCCAATCCCAATCGCAACGCTTCATTCCTTTAATCTGCAACATATTTTTCAATCGCAGTTTAAAGGACGGTTGACACGACTTTGGTACACATAATTGTCTTACTTTAAGTACTGGAAACAACGTGTAGTCACAAATTATAGATTTGGTGTGAAAAACATGTTTGAAGGCGGAAAAGCAAAGTTACTGATCGTTCCAAGCCAAATTATGTTCTGTTTATATCAGACTACAATCACTCAAGTTTAACTAACCTAAATAATTTATATTTACACCTTTGCAGCTCCTGACGATCGCCGTGTTGATCCTTCTGGACCCGACGTACGTGACTGCGTACATTTCCATCAACTATGAGATCGTCCTCATCTACATTGTGTCCGCCCTCACCCTCCTCTACTGTATTGTCTCCGTCATCATGTACTTCCTCGTCTCCAAGAGAGGAGAGGAGACACCACTCACCAATGTCGCACTGTCGGTAGGTATAACAATCATTGAAACCATCTCACGGTAACTATTGCAACCGGTAGTTACTCCGTTTGCGGTTTTTAAGTATTCAAATAATACATTATCCGATATATCATAATCCGAGGAACTATCCGTAAAGCGTAGAGATAGGGGTGAGTGAGTTTTTTTACCAGCTCAGTCGGTTCGCCATACACCACGGAGGGCGAACTCGGTTCCTCAGGTTACTCAGAAGGTTTCGAACAAGGTTCCTCAGAGAATAGTAGTCCTTTGAATCACAAGGTTCAACAAGTATCTATATTCTTAGTCTTCTCTGGCGGCGTAGCAATCCCTCCGATCTCACGAGAAGTTCATATGAGTTTCTCACGAGATACCTCATGAGCTCATCGTGAACTCTCAATGTTGTAGCATAGCAATCAAAAGAATCTCATGAGAAGCTCACGCGAATAGCTCATGAGGTATCTCATGAGATTTTTCAGGGATTGCTACGCCGCCAGATAACCTGCCTAAAAGGCGTTTGTGAGCGTTTAGGCGGTATGTCCTGATGTGTTCGCATATCAAACTACAAACTACAACTCATCTACGGTCATCACTTTCGCTTGCGTTATTATTTGGGTTTGACTCCGAAACTTGTCGTTATAGCACGTCTCTGACACGTGAAATCTCTGGGCGATTACCTATTTCTGAATTTGATAGGTGGAAGTGTTCATAGGCGAGTGTGTGACTAAATACACGTACACGTGCTGCTCGCTCAATGATGCTCTAGAACACGGTGGAATACGTGAAACGTGTTCTCACAATGTCACGGAGATGATGTTTTTTGTTTGTTCAGGAGGTAGTGTTCTGTACCGCCGGTATCATGGGTTGGCTGTTGATCATCGGAATTGGAGGAAATATCTCCCAGAGAACCATCATCGAGACGGGGGAAAGGTTCGGATGGCTCGCGGTACGTGATAATCTATTCTATACACTTTGGCTTCATTTTTATTGTTCAAATCTTTTCCGTCTCTGTGAGTATAAAAATGTAGGCCAACTACACGAGCAACCGGGTTGATATTATCACTCAAGAATCAACCCGGTTGCTTTGGTAAAGAGAGGTTGGTTGGTTCTCAAGGCAATCCGTTGCTTGTGTAATCCGCTGTAAATGTATGAGATTTTATCAAACGAGCTATTTTACGAGATTACGTTCCTCTTATTCACATAGTCAGAACATATTCCACCAGCACGGAGGAAGCATAGAGCAAAAAGTGTATATTCAGAGTGTAGAGTGAGCTTGTCGAACAGTCGTTCAAAACCGAAAATGTTACGCCAACAGCAACATCGCTCAAACGGCGAGACACATTTAGAGACTATTTACCTATTAGGTCCGTGCCATGTTTTTCACGCAAGCCTTTCACGTTGGCGTAATCTATTGCATGTCATGAATTCTTGCGTACCGATTTAGTTGGCGTGTTACGCCGGCGTAAGTCGATAGTTTTGTTCACCAAAACGTGGTATGGCCGCAGCCTTAATGTAATGAGGTGAAGTGTTATTATAAATACTGAGTCCTGAAAGTAACCCCGTACATCATCAATGTTTCAGGCGATCGCCGGAATCATCACCGGTTGCTTCCTGGGAATCGCCGGAATGTTTGCGATGACCATCGTCTCTGACAAGATCCTTACCGGTCGTAGCAGCCGGAAATACGACAGAGGATACAACAACTAAACACACCGAAAAGACGTCAATCATTATGGCTGACGTATTCCGCGCGCGCTCACTACTTCGACCAAGACCACATATCAAGTGTACTTAGTTCTCTTACTACTTCATCCATTGATCTTCTTTTTGTACACTAAAACTATTAAACTATTCACTTTTCGAGTTGTAACTTTTGGTTGTGATGTGTAAATTTGTGATATTGTAACGTTATTCGAAACCACCTCGAGATATATGCATAACCCCAATTGTGTTTTTCGATGAAAACTAGGAGGTTTGAAAGAATCGCGCCTGATTCATTATTCAAATTTATGCTCTTTCAAACAGAGCCGCAGGACTTTGAAAAACTTTGTCTCATCTTCAAAGTGTATAGCACGGTTGTTTCAAACTCCTATCATGTTTTTCTTTCACTTATAATAAGTTATCGAGTTTCGATGTTAAATGCTTCATCAGTTATGAATATTTCTGAACCATGTTATTATATTTTTCGTTCGTTTCTGATTGGCTTTAGTCTAATTATAATCGGAAATGAATCTAGAAATGTCACAAATTCGACGAAGTAGGTCATAAGGAAATCCCTTGTCTCAAGTTCAAAAACAGGTAAACGGAAGCGGAATGTAGGTTGCTGCGTGGTACCTACACTACAACTCAACTGTGCTCATCCCTATACGTGATTTAATTCGCGAAACTCATAGCTCATATTAACGCGTGAAATGAGGAAAATGAATCAACAGTTGTGAACATACAATGAAGAGATGCACAGTTTCCAATGTCTGACTATACTTTATCCGACTGTAAAATATTCCCTCCATTCGACGAACTGTAAGGGCTTCGTGACAGTTGTAAAACACTGCATCTCTAAATTGTCTTTTTAACCAAGAGATAACTATGACAATTTCATCACGTTTCACGACACGTGGTAAATTTGATGACGTGTTAGCGGTTTTGCACTTTATCAGTACAGGCTATTGATTGGTTTCACAAGTTTCACGTGACTATCTGTTTGATAGGATGGACCCCCTCAACCTTCATCCGACTTCATTTGCCGGGATCCAATTTCGGGAATGTTTTCATCGCGTTCCCGGGAACTATTAGAGATTCAGCCAATCGACAGAAGTTTTGAATGACTTTTGATGGATGAGATAAGGCTAAATGGGCTGAAAGAAGCCATGGACAGAAATGCATGGTAGGCTATCAATGAGAGAATTATGAGGCAGAAGAGACAGAGAGACAGAGAGGGAGAGAGAGAGAGAGAGAGAGAGAGAGAGAGAGAGAGAGAGAGAGAGAGAGAGAGACATATTTCTTTTGGTTACGGAGGGTCTAGGTAGAAATGTTGAAGACTGTAGCTGACAATTTACATTCCCGGTACATTTGCAACTTATTCTCACATGTTATCGCGCTAGTTATAGAAGTATCATTTCTCCCTACATAATATTTAGCGAAAAAAGTGGATATGTATCAGGACGTGGAATTGTTACTTTCTCATTGGTACATTTCTACGATATCTGTCTTCGAAAACGGGAAAGCACCGAATTACCTGAAACTAGAAGTACGCAGCTAAAAACTTTGGGCTTGGAAACTGGAGATACTAAATCCCAACAGACTTTTCCCCGAAAATACACAATTCGTAAACCTAGGCTGAAGCGATATCATGCCCATGAGAGGTATAGGTCATTTTTCTGACGCGAGACTCACTTTCGGATCTAATCAATGAGACACAATCTCTTAGAAACACAAAATAGGCTTTTGTTATACCGTTCGTGAGGACATGTCATGAGATTTCATGGATTGCTACGGTCTGTTTCACGCGATTGTTTCCGTTTTCAGTATAATATTTGTAGTTCCAGCCAGGTTTTCGACAAGTGCATAGTCTAGAAACGTTTTGACCCACGTGATGAAACGGTCGTGTTTGCGACATTCTGCTGTGTTGACGTCTTTTTCGAAACTTGAACAGTCCGATTTTTGAATCCATTGCAATTGTTTCTTTCCACGTTTTTCTAAAGAGTCAGCGCTATCACAGCATCGTTTAGAGAAATTGACCCAGTTAGGAGTACAGCAACCAGATTAGAAATTTGTGAAACAAAGGAGTGAGAGTGTAGACAAAAGCAAGCAGACATTTGCAATTCGAGGATGTGTTTCTAGTTGGATCCGGTGGAGGCAAACCTGATACGTGAGGTATTTTAGACTAGTAGACAACGAACCTATCTGCGTTGTCACTATCTAATATCCAGTTCTTATTTGAAAATTCGTAATGTCGGTAGAAACGTGAACGTCACGTGAACTATCGTGAACAGTGCTATTCGAAGAGTGGCGCTAAGTTAATTTTCTGTTCAGGAAAAAAATCATTATTGTATCTTACAGAAAGCACTCTTCAGTGCAGTTTTATGGTACGTCTGATTCCGTTTTGCTTTTCATTATCTTCCTCTATTGGAATCCTGCATAGATTCCTGTATTCAAAATTGTGCTTTTGGCAATAATGTCGAGAACTTCACTTGTTGAATTGAAGTTTAAAACCGAACATGAAAAATCAAATTTCACCGAAGGTCGAAGAACTGACTCCTTATGTTAACTTTATACTGTAAGATGACACGAGAGAGAGAGAGGGCATAACCGTTGTAACGCGAACATTCTCTTTAACTTCTTCATCTTGTTGGCCAAAACAAATGGAACACTTTAACAACACGTTGTTTATGTCCTAAGATCGGATAGAATTATATTATTGTACACCGGAATTCTTCTGTGCTAGGTCTTCACTTGCGGCCGAAACGTAGATATTCGTGCTTTCTCTTGCCGAATCTGCAAATAAACTTATTGGACTCATAGAAAAACGAACTATGAGTATGTTCGCTTCTTACAGGTCAGAGTGTGCTAAAATGTCTTTTCATTTCATAATGTCTTTTTTGACGCGAAATATCAGTTTTGCTTCAGACACAGGGAGACAACATTTCATTGACGACAGTCGCTCTGATTTGTTGTAAAGCTCAGTCTACTATTAATCCGAACGTTGTCGTTATCATATGTAAACTTGATGCAACTACTGGGTACAAACCACAAACACCAATGAGCAACTGACCGCAAATACTCGTGCTTTCTCTTGCCGAACCTCAGATACTCGTGCTTTCTCTTTCCAAACCTAAACGGACAAATGTCACAATATAACAACATTTGGGAATCGGTTTTGAGCAGTGCGTACAGTTTCTGCTACAGCCGTTAAAACTTGGTACAGGTTTGCGCAGCAAATTTGATTTAGTTCTTTACACAAGAAAGCAGAATGACCTCTTATTGTCATTTGCAGTTGATAAAGATGGTTAATAAGTATTGAGATGGTAAGTTTGTGACCATTTGATGACATTTTGAATCTTCCCGAACCCACCTCAAATATTCGTGCTTTCTCTTGTCCATTCCTCCGCTGCCTTCTTCTGATTCCTCATCAAGTCCGGCGATTCCTGGATTCATACATTAATTTCAATTGTTCAGATGGATAAACTTATATTTTGTAACAGATTCGTTTAGTATTAACTGACGATTTTGTAAAAACTATCGCATGTCCTAATAGTAAATATATGTGTTGAATAATATATAGTGCAGAGTTCATGACCGAATCATGACGCAGAATGGAAAAGAGAATATCCAGGAATTATCATGAATATTCTACTCGAAAAATCAGAATATCATATGAAAACATTAGCGCGCTGACTAATACGAACTTTTGATGAATTGGTTCGCAATTGTGCACATGTCTAAGTTCTAACCAATAATAAATTTTTGAATAATAATTGTCTGAGAAGTCTTGACCTTACAAAACTTGATGAAGATATTTCATAAGGATTTAATGAAAAGTAAGATTCACTCAACATCAAGAACATTTGAACCGGCTGAACCATACTTTCTGATATTTAGTGTGTATTTACAAATTTGCAGCTTTGACTTGTGATGAATGTGATTCTGCTTCTCCTCATAAGTAACACAACCAGGAATAGTGTTGTGAGTGTACGTAGTTTGCTCGGCCCCTCCGGCAGTTGCACTTTCTAATAGCCTATTATCTAAAATGACTTTTCCTGGCAGGATATAACTACGGGTCCACGAATTGAACATAACAAGTATCCCAGCACCTTTATCCGCTTCTGCGTCTCTCGATTTGCGCACTGTTTCGCAAGATATGTATCTCGGTTAAATGTGGAAGCAGAGAAACAGCGTGTGTTTGAGGAGGTTGGGATAGAAAGGCTGGGTTCATTAACATGACTCTGTACAAACTGTGCCCCACTATCTCAAATGTAAACGATGTACAAGGATAAATCTCATAGCTTGAAAAAAGACAAGATGAAAGTTGCTCATTTACCGGTTTTCTCAGGCGCTGTAAAATTTCCCTATGAGAAACGCACAATACGATATTTCTCATGGAAAATTCATGAACTACTTGCAAATTTTCAGTGATGTAGCTCTGAAGTTTGATCACTCTCGTCAGAAGTTGGTGAGAAAATGTTAATGAGATGATCTCACTACTATCGCGCCTTCAGCCTTCAGTTACCGCAATTTCACCAGTATATTTTTGCAAAGTACATGCGTGAGCCTAGTCACGTAGCCTTTCTGGTAATAATGATTTATTCCCAATAAACCCGGAAACACTATAGAATTGGGGCCGTTTTCGCATGTGTTTCATTTGTAACCAAATTAGACGACACATTGTATTCGTCAAAGCATCCAAATATGATTTGCAGATACAAATGAGCTCATCCCAGTACTCTGGGGCGATCATGAGAAAACATATAGGAATTAACAAAATATACACTTCTAGTGGGAAATACGTCATCATTTTTGAGCGTCACAGAAAAAGCGCACCATTGCTACGTTCCACGATTAATGAGTCTAGACTAAAAATCATACTAAAGTAATAGAAAGGTGATATAATATAGGAGCTAGTCTTTACAGTCACATGGAACACTACATGTGAATACTCACGTTAAATCTGTTGCCTAACTATAAACTGGCATTATCTCAAATCAAAACCATAGCTCAAGTTGGTTTCGGATATCCTTTTATTTTACTTAGATTCTCTATGGTAAGTTTTGCATAAACCAGAATGAGAGCCTACATTTTAAGTAGTTTATTTTTTATTGGATTATATCGATTTTGAGTATCACCTTTCTCCTGCATTAGTCGGTCGAGTCCCTCGGAGACGAGAACTCCGAGTTGGGCCAGCAGGGAACTACTCTGACTCAACTGACACAACAACAGCTCCTGCTGCTCACCGCCCGAGGCGAGAATCTGCAAAATCAATCAATATAGGTCAAACTCTCTGTGTGAAATCTTCGTTCTAGTTCGATTTGGATACACACCATGGTTCACGACCAACCAACCAACCAAAAGCAACGTGATCAAACTACAAACACAGCATAAGACAACATACACCGTAGAGGCCTGCTTTGAGAAGAGCCAACCCTACAGTATCGTCAGGTGGTTGAGAACCTAATAGATCATCTCATGAGCATGTTCTCACCGACGTCTCGTGACAATGCTTTGATTGTATCACAATAAAAGTTTGTGGGTAGATAACGAGGTATTCATGACTTCTTCTGTGAAAATAATGAGTCATTTTCATAAATTTGGTGAATCTACCGCGTCGTGCAAGGCCCATCTACATGTACGATTCTTAGGTAAGAACCATTTCGGTAGAATGTTTATACAAACTATCCTTTGAGGGGCTGTGTGACCAAGAAATTGAATGAGATACGTTTTTTGTTTACGTTTTTTTGCAAACGGCGATCATGTCAACACGCTTTGCGTGAAAACACAAAAATTCACTACTTAGTTAATTTCATCTAGATTCCTACGATTCCATTTCCCTCCAGTATTTTTTCAAGGATTGTTTTTGTTTTTTTCCGTTGATCTCTGGATGATTGAATGCGAGTTTTGATGAAGTGTCGCTAAGAAAAACAGGAAGAGTAGAGTGACACGTTCATTTGAAATTGATGAACTGCAGCAACATCTGAGGACGGCAATCGGACGGAGGTCGAGCAGAAAATAACTAGCACATCTGACACGTATACTAGTCAAGTTTAACCTCGTTCTGGAGTGTCACGTGCACACCTTACAAAGGTCAAAGTCACATGGAGCGTGATAATACCACGTGTTCTACTGATATGCCTTGAAGTCACGTGAAGCGTGAGCATATCACGGATAGTAGTAGTTATGTTCAGGTAAAACGTGCAGCGTGAGAGTCACACGTGTTCTACTGGTCAATCTCTAACTCGCGTGAAGCATGAGAATGTTATGTATAAGAGTATTTAAGTTCACGTGAAACTTGAGAACCTTATAAGCGTGCAATCTGCAATGTCATTTCAATTTACTTCCAGCCTATCAAGCCTGGGCAGAATCGTAATATTTGTACTCTTCTAATTACAGAAACATTGTAGAATTCGTATTCATTTCAATTACAAGACACTTCACCTTGGAAACTAATGAAGAGAGAAAGAGAGAGAGAGAGAGAGAGAGAAAGAGAGAGAGAGAGAGAGAGAAAGATGGAGAGGGAGAGAGAAAGAAAGGAAGAGAGTGAGAAAGAGAGAGAGAAAAAGAGAGAGAGGGTACGGAAGAAAGATAGGGGAAAAGAGAAATACAAGAGAGAAAGATGTGAGAGAGATAAAGAAAAAAGGAGAGAATTGAGAACGGCTTTGACCGACAGCAAAGTCGTTGAAATATTCATAAAAACGTAAGTACGTGAACCCAATGAATGACGTCATCAAAAGTTCGTGACACTCCAAAGCTTGAAACAATTCAAAACGCTTGATTGAAAAAAGTCTACCCACTTTGAGTCACGCTAGGTTTGAGCTTACACTACGTCGGATGGAGAAACAGAAAAATAGGTTAAGGGTAAACTCGAAAATCTAAATGAATTAATTAAATACAGAAATACAATTAAATGCAGAAGTCTACAGATCTGAACAGGAATGACCGTGACCGTAAAAAGCAGAAGGAGACAGAGTGCGAGAGAGAGCGAGAGTGAGAAAGAGAGCATCTATACAGTCCTCTTGAGATGAGAGGAGGAGAGACAGAAAAAAAGAGAGAGTTATTTTCTCACTATTCAGTTCATTTCCGTGTCTGGTCCCTAATCTTTCCCAGACTCCTTGTCTCCACTGTTCCTTTGACAGAACTAGGTAGACAAAGAATCTTTGTGTTATGATTCGTTTATCTGTTCCTTTGTGCCTTAAAACTCTAATTGCGTCCGAAATTATGGGTGGAGGAGCGCTAGAAAACTGGCTCCCTCCGAAACAATCAGACGCACTCTTAGAAGGGCAATTTGAGGCCCTGAAATGAGCTAGCTGCCACATATACACAGATCATAGTGGGTTAATTGGAGCTGAATTCGACCCACGGGTTCAACTTGGGACAGGTTGTGGATACGAAGTTTTATAAGGGTTTTTTTTACAAAAAGGCAAAACTTCAGAGCACTGCTTTATTTGGCTCGAGGCGAACTTCATCGCCGTAGTTCCGAGCTGTTGAAAAATACCAGTAATGAGAATGAGAAAGCGAAGTCAGAAGTTTCGAATCAAACAAAATATGAACTCTGAAAAACGAGTTATACAGCTGTTTAAGACAAGTTTTCTACGTTTTTCAGAACCAGTAAAACCTCAGAAATGCAATGAAATCAGTCAGAGTGCCGTTTTTTGTTGAATTACCTATGCACTTGGCTGCATCGAACAGCAATTGTCAGGTGGTAAAACAGGTCATTCAAGAGAAAAAGGAAGTTATTTATATCGGCTGAAGCGTTTTCTGCAGGGTAGGTGGACTGTGGACAAAATTTTCAATCAAATTTAGTTCATTTCTACGCTGATGTTTCTATCCTGTTCAAGTTCATGTTGTAGCTGGATTTGAGTCACTATACATAGCAAATATCTCCAAAAACAACTGAGCACAGGTGGATCAAACTACAATCCCAGTTGCTCAGACTAACATGCACTGTTTCAGCCATTATTTTTCCGAACAATTACTACTAAACTCGCATGCACACTCACCTGGGACATGTTAGACAGCTTACACACGTGCAATCATGAAGTGGTCACGTGCAATCATGAAGTGGTCACGTGCAATCATGAAGTGGTCACGTGTAGATAGTTGTTCACGTTTCACGTGACCATGCCTTTTACTTCTAGTAAACGGTGAAACGTACCTCATTACATTTCTTGGTCGGTTCGGCCTCTGTAGCAGACCCTCCGAGGGAAAAAGAGGCTAGGAGAAGCCCGGTCACTATGCCGCGCATCATTCGAATAAAGAGTTGGGGAGGCGGAGGCAACCATCTGCCGGGGTACGGTAGGGGGCGGAGCCAGAGTGTGGGAACATGAGGGGGTGGAGAACAGCTGCGGACGTATACCGGATAAGTGGAAAAGTCACGTAGAACGTGAAAGTCACGTGGATGTATAGACAGTATTGTAAACTCAACAAATGTTCAAGACTATGTAAAGTGTTCCAAATTTCTACTTTATCCACCTAATTCACGAGTAAACGCAACTTTCATCCTACATAACGTCTTTATATTTTTATTTTTCCGGCGTACACTTCCCCTGGCAATGTAAACCAGAAATGCACAGAAAAAACTCCCAGAAATTTTCTGATTAAAAGTTCACTGATAATATTCATTGTTTCAATAGGCCCAACTCCAATTTTCTATCCCAGCTGCTCTTACATCCCCCGGAACTCCAGTTTTGCGGATTTGTGCGCAAAGCAAGAATCGCAGGATGGCATGAATCTAGCAAACGTACTCATATCTGGCGGCATAGGAATCCTTCAAATCTCATGAAGCTAGATTGGTCTATCTAATGAGAAGCTCATAAGCATTCCATGAACTACTGCGAAGTTTTAACGTTTCAGAGTATCAATCCATAAAATTTCATGAAAAATTGATGCGATTCTGTTCATGCTATAATCTCAAGAAAGAGGAGTAGTTACTCCGCTTCTGTAAGTTTCCCATTTAGCACTATGAGAACATGATCTCCAGAGATGATAAAACATTTCTAGAAACGTCTCGCAACATCAAGGTGATGATGGGTATTTTCCGATAATTCGGTGCTATCATCTATGCTTACTAATTGGGATAGTGCGTGACCGTTCAATGTTAGTTTCCTCTCTCTCAACCACAGCTCAGAGTATTTGTTACTGGAAACTAAACGTCACAGCGATCTGTGACAGATGAACGCTAGGGAATCACCGCTCTGATCAATTTAAGTGATCATTATTGTAGTTTGATGTCGAGTTTGATGTCATATACAACATAAAAGATACTGCGCAGTTACAAGTACATTAATATCGAACTAAACTTTGTTCAGCTCTTCCAAACAGAAACAATTGAAGACCTGAAAAAAGCAAGGAAAATAATATCACTGCTCTGTATAACAGTGTTTTGACGCATTGCAGCGCGTGGTTCTTTCTGCAACTCCAGTCAGGATCAGAACTCACAAGAAATTTTAGATAGGGTTGTGGTAGCCTGAATTCATAATGATCAAGGCGACGATATTCGCGAATTTCCAAATTTCACCAGGCTAATCTCTCGACGAACACGTGAACTAAGAAAATTTTTCACTACACTTCTCATGAGATGATCACATGAACTTCTCGCGAGTTTGAAAAAACTTTCACTTCCGTCTGATGTTGTCTCCAATTGAACCTCGTTCGAAATCAAGAACATCAAATCAACCGCCACCGCCCTCATCGGGCGTGCCCTGGGGATCAAATTAAAGGACTAAACACAAGGAGGCACTCTTAATTATGTTTTGACCGCTTCGTAATTGCGTCGTGTGTTTGTGGAATTGGACAAAAGAGTTTGCAAAAGGCAGATATTTTTTCAAACTGGACAATTGAACGTAGTAGCGAGCTGCGTAATGCTCACCAGCCCCTCACGAGGTATATAGAGAAGAATATTATTTTGGTTGTAGGTGATCTCAAGACAAGTCATGACTCACGAGTTTCGACAAAAAATAACGGGATTAAACTTCAAACACAGCGGCATCGGGCAGAACTAGATTGGCATGCTTTAGGAAGAGCGATGCCCGAATCTCTTCATTTCACGTGCTACGACACGCATGAGGAAACTTTATAATGGGCGAGACACTCCGTGAAACAGTAAAATGCTGGTTGCCGCGTCACTGGGCCGGAGTCCACGAAGAAATGGTCCTTACTCTTTCCAAAATCGAGTCTCACGTAGATCAACCACAAACTTACTGATTTGTGGTGAGGATTTCTTACGTTTCCTCTCTCAGACACTTCCTCCTACTTCTTAACTCCCCCCCCCCTTTTTCTCTCTCTCTTTCTCTTCCATTCTCTCTCACTCCCTCTCTCTCTCTCTTTCTCTATCCCTCTCTGATTAGCAACATCAATTCTCATCCATCATTATCTCATAATGTAGTCATTCAACGCATTCATTCATTGCATTCACCCAGGTTCAACGGTTCCTAAAACTCGAAAGTTCGTGAAAATATGACATCCATTCACTGAGAGGTATCTTCCGGAAACTGTAGTGTGAAAACGTTTTGAAAATGATGATTCTGTACTCGAAAAGCTTTTTGAAAAGGATGAAATCGAACTGTCCAGTAACGGCTTCCTAACAGAATCGTATTCATTAGACAAATCTGGTAGTTTGAAAGCGTATAGAAACAGCAACAGTAAAACACGAACGCTCAACAGAACGCAGACAATTCGAAATATGCTGGAACTGGTTTTGTAACTAGTTTCTCACCCTATCGCACTAATATATGAAAAGTGTTAAACACAAATGAGTACGTATGCTATACGGTTAGTCAATTGCACAGTAACGTGGAACATGTTAAACACCGCAGAACTCAATGCAAAGTGCACGATTCCTCATTAGAATGCTAACTTCACGTGACTATTCCATTTACTTCTAGTATAGAGCATCCCGGCCTCTTTCTCACATCCTGGTCTCTTCCCTCGCGTACTGTTTCGTGAAACTCGCATTCTGGACTTGATAATAGCGAAAAACAAAAACTATTAAATGTTCGAGGAGACACAGGCTGTAATTGAGAAACCGGTATGTTTGTGAATGTGGCCTCAGCTTCGTTCTGGAAAGTGTTGAGGTTCAGCGAATTTATAAACAAATATTACAAATGACAGCTGTTTTTGACGTGCGATAATCATCTGATTTGATAAGATTAGGGCAGAAAACAAGTCCATTAGGTGACCTTTCACTGCGTGTTTGTTATCATTCGATCCAACTGAAATGACACCAACTCGACCGATATTCGTTTATCTCCTCACAATTCAGCTGTTTATTCATGTTCATGGTCAGAATATTGATTTAAATGGAGAATGGACGGTGTCTTCTGAAAACAAAACTCATTCCTTTAAAGGTAAGTTACTGGTGTTGAGATCTGTGTTTGTAGTTTGATCCATCCCTCTGGGCTTTCGTCGCAATTTGCAATCTCGGATGTGTTTGTTGATCAAACAACAAAGTGAATTTGGTCACTGCAGGAAGACAGGGTGTGACCAACTTCTATTTATAGTTTGATCTCGATACGCACGTTCACGAATGTCGAAGCAACGGAATCAAACTACAATGACAAAATGATGTTTGTCGATTTCCGACCCTTTTCCGCCTTCAAATGTTTTTGTATCCCACTGTCATATTGCTATTTCTCCTCTTGTATATCACATGCTTGCATGTAAATAAATAAATCAATCAATCCAGATGAGACAATGTGCAGCGTATAGAATTACACTAGCATTTTCACAAATCAACCGTGTTTCTTCCAGGAGTAGTGCCCGGAGATGTTCAATCCGATCTGCTTCGTAACGGAATAATCGAAAATCCCCTGTTAGGAGATAACAATATCAAACAACGATGGATAGCTCGTCAGGATTGGACCTATCGCAGAAATTTCACATTATCCAATAGGATTCTTCTGGTAAGTCGAATAGTTTCTTCCGATTGGAAGTTGACATAATGTATATACTATATGTTTTTTTAATAACAAGTACCTTCACTGCCATCATATGCCTGGGTTTTCCTCCCAGGTTCGCCATAATGGTGGGCAGCTAGTCGCGCTACTGACTAGTGAATACTTGTGTTCGCTTCAAAATGGTGAGTGTCGCTTATGTGTACCTTAATGGTATAAATAGACGAAATTAGTGAATTTATTCATTCTCATTTCCAGTCCATAAGCGATGCGTACCTAACTGTATCATATAGTGTGTTGTTGTTCACAGGCCTCCTTTCATAAAAATACCTACCAAACCAAGGTAATGATCGGTGACCTCTGTCCAATCGGAAACTGTTGAGACAGTTATTGGCTACCCTTGGAGACTTTCGCTAGTTTACATCTTGTATCCCAGCCGCAAGAGAGTCGAGGACAGGGCAATTTCCAATTTTTGACGCGCGTCCCTTTTGCACGAGACTCAGCGATCCACTCCCTGTGAGCTTTTGTTCAATACAGACTAAAAACCACGTCCAGTATTGCAAGAGAACCAACTCAAGGGGCACACGTGGTGAAGATGGGGACTCTCCTATGATTCTGCTGTGCCTTAAATCCTTATGACCCAATGACCGAACCCGTGACCCACGAGGGGAGGAAGGGGGGATTTTTACCCTGCCCCGGCAGGTGCCCACCGTGTTTGTGGGGGTACCCGTATGAGGAAATATATCACGAAATATGTGAAACAGTGTGCAACTTTTTAAACCCAATGAGCGGCGATTCTGAGCCATAATTCAAAGTTGTGGTGTATGCAAATACAAACTTAAATCCAGCTACATGTATATAACATTGTATATATTTAGAAGCCGGGTATAATGGTGTAGTTTTGGACTTAACCAATAGGTTGACTATAAGGAATGGCATGTTTTGTTAATAATGTAATACCTTTGATTAAGTAGTTTTATACTTTAACGAACAAGTTTCATTCTCAGACGAACGCAAGACGAATTTTGGTTTTCGACGGAATCGACACTGTGGCTTCCGTCTATTTGAACGGAGAACTGATTCTGGAGGCCGACAACCAATTCCTGCAACATTCGGTCGACGTCTCCCATGTTCTATCTAGAACAAATGAACTGGTCGTGGTACTCCACTCACCTCTCAATCACGCAGAGAAACTGGCTGAACGATATCAGGTAGATCAAAATACAGTTCTTGTCCAACTACAACAGTTACAGATCTCGAATGCAAACCGTCTTTTTAAAGCGGAATAATTATCTAGTTGATGAAGAGATGAGAAAAGAGAAGAAAAGCAAAGCTGCATCCCCTAATATGAGTGTGGTCTCAAGATTTGTACTATACTACGGAACAGTTTGAGAGACATGATCAGTCTGGGTTGTATGTCGAAAAACATCAACTACTATACGTTATATTCAATTCCAACATTAAAGTAGGACGATTATGTGGTCCGATCGCAACGCTTCAGTCCTTTAAACTGCAATACATTTTTCAATTGCAGTTTTAAGGACCGTTGACACGGGATCGGTCCACATAATCGTCCTTCTTTAACCAGAATAGTTAGGTGAGTATACTTATTTTATATATTACAGACAGAGTTCGGCCACGAGCTGCCGCCATCCTGCCCGCCCGCAGTTATCCATGGTGAATGTCACGTCAACTTTCTTAGGTGAATCATATATCGATTTTGTTTCGGAATAAAACTGCATATATCTGAAAAAAATTAAATCGGTGAACTACAAACTTTTAACGAGAAAGTTGTTGAACTCATATCTGTTGAATTTTCGATCTCAGAAAAGTAAAAATTTCAAACGACAAGCAAAATGTATGTTGTGATAGGTTTGAATGGAACTCCCTATTCAGAAAGGCACAGTACAGTTTTGGATGGGACTGGGGCCCGGCCGTTCCGACAATGGGCATTTGGAAGCCGGTTCGACTAGTGTCTGTCGAGAGTGTCGTGGTGGAAAACGTCAGTTGGACAACGAAAAGAGAACAGTCCGGTACGTCGGGGAGAATATATGAAACACCTGAAAAATTATGTACCGAATAGTTTTTTACTGATGATATCTGAACGCATTTGATGATTCATGAAAAATGACAAAAAGTTTTGTTTTTGTTTTTGTGATGGGGTTGCCCCATTTTCAACATTCCCACACATCGGCGCAATGGCCAGCGTGGTCGAAATGCAAAATCTGATCCGAAACCAGACTGACCATAATTTGTTTCTGGAAGACTTGTTTCGTATTTGAAGTACTCATATTTCATAGCAGATATCTTCGTGTATTGGTCTTTTGTTATTTTGTGACATCAAACCAGACAGATGCGTTACACGTATAAAGTAAATAGAACTCTTTTACAGTATGGCGAGTAACAGGAGACATTGCGATCTTCCGACCAACTACTACTCATCAAACGGAGGCCAAATGCACTATATCGGTCGATCGAACTACAAACACCACAATACGACATGTTCTGAATGCGAATAATGGAGACGTGGTGGAAAACATCCCGTTTGAAATTGTGGTACCGAGAAATAAAGTGAGTGTTTTTGTACCTAGAAATACACGTCTATTCAAATGCAGCTCTCGTTCCTCCTTATATAGTTTGAGTGTGTTTTTGTTTCGGGGTTCACTTTCACGGAATCGAAAAATGAGTTTTGTTATTATTTCTATTCTAAATAGCGTTTTTTCATGATTGATTCTTCTTCGATTATTTTTCACTATGTTTTGCAGGTGAAAGAATGGTGGCCGGCTGGAGAGGGGCAGCAGCAGTTGTACAATATCTCAGTTGAATGCGGCAACAATGGTGGGTGATGAATTCAGCAACCAAGTAAACGTGGTACACACGTCATTATTATAGTTTTACGCGATGTGTATTATGTTGTAGCTTCTACACTAAAGGTTCCAAACTGAGGGAAAGTTGTCCGTGCTGTTCTCTGCAAATCCAGTTTTATGTTCATGTCTTTTTTTACAACAATGCGTCTATTGAAAAACTGAGAGCTGTTGTTTTTTGTCGAGTAAATACCCCGAGTTATTCGAGTTCTGTTTTAGTTGTACGCGAAGAAATCGGATTCCGCCACGTGGAGCTCATCGAAGAGTTCATTGATCCGAGGATCCCCGGAAAAGGTCGAAACTTCCACTTCAAAGTCAATGATCGGCCCGTGTTTTTGAAAGGTGAACCAGCGTTTTGCGCATTTTTATGAAAGAAGCTGGGGGTGATTGTATGTTGCGTATGATGTTCTAGCCACATTACTGAAGGTTTTTACTTACCATGTAAAGTGTGGAAAACATGTGCCAGATGCATTATGTATGTGAGTAGCAGAAGTTGTAAGTGGTTTTAAATACAGCAACTGGAAATGAGTAGGTCAAACATAATAGTCGAAAAGCAACTATTTTTCTGTACAAACCGACAATATGAGTGCAGTTATATCGACAGAAAGAAGAAAAAACACATCTTTTAACAGGCTCTAACTGGATTCCCAGCTCGATGTTTCTGTCGACAGAGAACGAAGAAAGGACGGAATTTTTATTGGATTCGGCAGCAGAAGTGGGTGGGTTCAGCAAATGGAGTCAGACGAAAATGTAGAAGACCAAAATCTTATACTATAGATGTAAATTGAATAGTCACGTATAGCTAGCATTCTAATGAGGCATCGTGCACTTTTTCATTGCAAGTTTCTGAGCTCTGCTGTGTTCAACATGTTTCACGTGATTGTGTGATTGACAAACAGTGTAGTTAGTAGGAACATCGTTCTCTCCGAAGTACTGTTTTTTTGTAGAACATAGTTTTATGGTACGAAACAGGTACGAAATACAAATTTGCGAGCTTGGTTCCAATTCTTAGAAAACCCACGGGAAGCAGATGTTTGGCGCACTGGGTAGTTCTGTAGCGATAGTAGTAGATGTCGGTTTGATAACTATGTGAACAAATACTTTGTTTGTGCAGGAATGAATGCTCTTCGTGTATGGGGTGGAGGGGTCTATGAGACAGAACACTTCTATCAATACGCCAATAGAAAGGGAATACTACTCTGGCAGGTGAGAAATGGTTATGTGTTCACACGACAGTTATTGGCATACCATGTATAATTTGCACATTCCCAACTGGACTTGGGCAGCTTGCCAATGAAATTTCGTTGAACATGTTGAAAAACTTCAAATCAATAGAAATTTATATGAAGGGTTCTTTCCCTTCGTTACGATTCCTACTCAAGGAAACTTTCTGTAAACTATATGTTTTCTCTAATTAACAGTCTTCCAAAGTAAAAAAAAAAAGGGTGTGCAAATTGTATTTCCTCGTCTACTAATTTTCGTGATGGGATATACAGTGATTCATTTGTTTCAGTAACTCCCTGTAGCTCACGTTTTTCTGTACTTCGTATCACTGAACATTTCGAACCATCAGATCCAGTGATTTGTTCACATTAATGTTGACTGTTTCACTACGTATGAAATTCCTGATCGAGTGTCTTACAACATATTGGTGAACTTTATGTTGAACTTGAGCAGGACTTGATGTTCGCCTGCGCCCTCTATCCCACTACTCACAACTTCACGGAAAACGTCAAAAAAGAACTACGACAACAGGTAAATGTATATATGTTATCTCCATGGTACAATGTTATTTCCCTGGGAAAACGGCGCAAGTTTCGGAATGTTTCATCGGGATTTTCCCGGTTGGTATTACAGGGCTGGCTCTAAGGGTTGTAGTGTATGTTATAGTCTTTTCCATTCCTACTGAGACTCCTACAGTAGGATTTGGAAAATTCCAAGCGGTTTTGCTCACTTACTTTTGATCGGAGAAGTTCAGGATTGTTGTACCTCATTCTCCTTTTCAGGTAGAGTAAATATACGAGAGCTTTTTCCATGAACTTTATTTTCAGCTTCACAACAGCCTTCGGAAAATTTGTAAGGTTACTGTAGGAGTCTCAGCAGGAATGGTGTGAACTATATATTCCGTTGCGTTTGTAGTTCGATCCCGTGGCTTTTTGATCAAAACTCAAAAATTATCTGGTTTGAGATCACAACTGAATGTCATGTCGAGATCAAACCGCAACTCTACAGGTGACTCGTCTTCGGAAACACGCCTCCGTTCTTCTGTTCGCTGGAGACAACGAACTCGAAGTAGCCATCAGAACACACTGGTGGCCTACCACCAACTATTCTGGTTCGTTTACACGGAAATCACATGGAACCATCCCGTGAAACGTGAAACATCATCAACTTATTTACTGCATCAATATTTAGTTTTATGATACAAAAATTCATGGGCTTTTCGGAGACAATATGTTACATGAAAATTCCATTTACGTACAGTAAAGCAAGATAATCATTACGTTTTCTCAAAAATACCTTAGATATTGTCATAATTTATTCAGGTTTATTCGTTTTCAGAAAAATCACAAGTATCTGATTACCTCCAATTTCGTCGTGACGTATTCTCCGAAATGATGTCATTGGATGGTAGCCGACCATTTGTGGCCTCCAGTCCCAGCAACGGAAGAATGGGGGAGAAGTTGGTTAAGTTTACAATATTAGTTTACTTGTATTTTTATTACTATTTTATTTACATTGACATGATCAGTGGTCCGGTAATCAGAAAATTTGTGAAGAAAAAAGAAAAACAATTCATATTTTGTAGAAAAGTTTTCCGGTCTGTAAAAAGTTCAGATGTATGAGAGTGTTTCTCCATTGCTCCAAACGGTATGTGTAGTGCGAGTGGCAGTTTTATCTACATACACCGTAAGTTCTGAGACTGGACTCAAATCATGTATCATGTTATCAGACTGTTTTGAGGACGGAAAGTATTCCCACGAACCCAGGTGACCCGAGGAATGGGGATATACACTTCTACAATGAGTTCATCAACCTTTGGCAGGACTCCGTCTACCAGACACCCCGCTGCGCCACCGAATATGGCGTACAGAGCATGCCGTTCCGGTGTGTTTCAAAATTTCTCGAAAAAAAAAAACAGCGTTTTCAGGGAATTGTTCAAGAGTATAGCTCCACTAAGTTGTCTTTTCCGATTACATAAGTTAGGTTTTTGTTGCCGGCGTTATGTTAAAAAACGAGCACCACAAACACTGAGCCGTTTAGGTTTCTGCATTACAGTTTGATTTTTGGTGTTTTTTGTTTTCGGTATTCCCCGTCAATACAAGTTATCTCTAATACTTTGCAGCAACACGATGATGCAGTACATCAACGAGTCCGACTGGCTCTACTCCAGTACCATACTCTCCCACAGACAACATCATCGAGCGGGAGTACTGACCAATCTACTCACCGTCTTCTCACATTTCCCAGTCAGTTTCAAATTATCAGAAGATTGAAAAATATTGCAAGCAAATAGATCACTTTCGTGCTTTGCACTTAGCTACCGCACAAGCTGCCCTTGAACTTACAAAAATAGATATTTGATCAGTTATGCTGTAATGAAATTTGAATCAATCCCGTTGAGTTATGGACATAATTGAAAAACATTGTCAGTTACAGTAGATCACCCTACGATCCATGATTGCTGACCTCCCTGATGCAAATAATTTCATTGACATTTGAAATTGTATTCCAGATCATATTTGAGTGTGGTTCCTCTCTTTCTGATCTGCACAAGTGTCCTTACGTGAGCAGTAACGAGTTCATGGATCGATACGCATTCTTCTCACAGGCCCATCAAGCTATCGCATACAAAGTACAGACAGAACACTATCGACGGTAAGCTAGCGCAGTCGTTATGTTCATAATAGTTAAAATGGCTAACTTGCTGATGATCCCTCCCGAATCAGCAGTCGACTGTATATAATATAACATAACTAATGTATTTGTTATTAATGCAATTATTATATTCTCCAGATTCCGCAACCGCCTGACAAAGGATGGTCTGGGTAACACGATGTGTGCCCTGTTCTGGCAGTTGAATGACGTGTGGGCAGCTCCCACGTGGTCCTCGATTGACGTGAATCTCAACTGGAAACTGGTTCAATATGAGGCCAGACGATTCTTCGCCCCGGTTATGGTCTCTTTGGTGAGATAGTTTAAGAAAAAAAACAAGTACTTAGATGTGCATTTTAGCTATGTCATTTTGTTTTAACTGTTGAAAAAAATGAAAGCGCGCATTAGCAGGACCGCAGACAAACCGCGCACAGCGCTTCACACGATTCAAGAAGCCAAATTATTCACGTGAATAATTGTATACATACCGTGGGTATGTGTACAAATGATCTTCACCTTCACTTTTTCGAAACAACGAATGATTTCAGTACACTACCTCATCGAATAGTCTTGGAATAACAGTGCTCAACGATACGCCGAACACTTTTAAAGTGGTCAAGCTACAAGTTCGTCAACTGAGTTGGGAGAATGGATTCGAACCAATTTTCCAAGAAGAACTTCAAGTGGAAGCGGTAGCTCTGACAGCAACCGAATATAATCATTACAGGTCAGAATGTTGGAGGAGGTCATTATTGACTACATGTGATTTCCCTGTTTTTGTTCCGTTCCACGATCGGTAACTCATCACTTGACTTTGTTGCGAATCACAGAAACGCTCCAAAAAACTAAGTGACGGATCAATTTTGTTATTTTTGTTACTAGTGTAACTAAAAGTACAAAGTACATCATACTACATGTTTAGAATAATGCGAGAGTACGACAGTGACTTTGTGTACACGGGTCAGTTGTTCGACTCAAGTGGAGAGAAGTTGGGACCAGAGAGCGTACTCCTCCCGGATAAGTTCTTCGAGGTAGGTTCTCATTGCAAAACAGCATCACTATTTGCAACTCGTCACCATAGAGTTTTTTATCTCGAAAGAAAGGTGTAAGGCCTATCCTGCGATGTCCGATGTTTGATATCTTGCATGTCGCTATCAATCATGAAATAAGGCGTATAGCGTATACCGAGTTAAAGAAGGACGATTATGTGGTCCAATCGCAACGCTTCAGTCCTTTAAACTGCAATACATTTTTCAATTGCAGTTTAAAGGACCGTTGACACGGGATTGGTCCACATAATCGTCCTTCTTCAAACCTACAACGAACATCACACTCAGTGAATTGGTTCCGCTAATTCTCTCTTTCTTCAGGTTGACTTCGGCTCGTTCGGAAATGTATCGATCCGAGATTTCCGTAAGATCGATAATTTGACCTACGAAATGACAGTTCACTCGACGTCCCTCTCTCCGTTCACGTGGATTACTGTAGAAAAGGAGTATCTCGGATGGTTTTCGGACAACGGGTTCACGATGACTTCAGATGAGAGGCACATCAAAATACATTTGAAACAATCGATTGAACTACAACTCTGCGATGTACATGTTTGTAACCTGCGAAATTGCGGAAAACTTTGAAAACTATTTTGTTTTGTAAATAAATATACTTAATGTACATGTCGTACTTCCTTCACATTACACTAACTTCTGGCTGTTTCTTTCTCTGCGCAAATGATCATTAAGTCAATATTTATTATACAAAATGACAACAATAAATAAACAAACATGACAATTAAGGCGAGTTTTCGTTTAGTGAAAATGTGTTATTAGCTAACTGTATTGAGCAGATATGAAACTAGAACATACAACTAATGTGACCAGAAAAACTGGTGTCAACTAGAATATTATTAGTTTTACGAATAACTTGTTCAGTTGTGGGAATAAATTGATACATAATAAAAGACCTGCATGGGGCACCAGAAAGAGCTTCGTTGGAAAATAGTTGAGATTAGTTCAAGAGAAAGTGAGAGAAAAAGGCAGTGTCACGTTCACATGTTCTGTAGACGCAAGTGACTGCAGCAACGTATGGATGTGCAAAATCGATAAGTATCCTATCAATTACAAATCTAAATTTACACTTCTTTTTTCATCGCCCAATAGTGACATTAATGAGATCTGAGGGAAATAAATAAAAAACAACCTAATCTGTTTATGTACAGTCATATAAGGCCTTTGCTCAGGTAGATCAATCGTGACATCTTAGAGGATAACAAAACATGCAAAACAGTTGGGACATGGATATAAACTTGATCTAAATTACCTAAGTTGGTGAGTTTTGGTTAGAACCTTCGTGAAAAGCAGTCCACTGACATAACTACTGCAACACAAACTAGTTTGAAGACTCTCAACACAAATTTTAAGTTAACTCGGTATCTTGTAAACTAACCCAAAACAGAATATTAAATGCAGTTGCAGTAGTTCTAGTTGCAGTAGTGTCCAGAAAAAGCAGGTCTAAAATTTGGTCCATACCTATTACACGTGTGTTTTACGTGACGTGAAGCGACAAGCAGATCGATAAGTATTGATTGTACGAAATGGTTCACGTCAAACATAAAACGGTTGCGTAGAAAGTATCAACCAAATTATGACTATTTGGGTGATATCACAGCCTAAGTATGAACAGAGGACGACATTTCCAACTTGAACGGGTCGCTGAACAACGACGGACTCTGGCGGAAGTCGAACTTGGCCGCCTCGTTGGATGGTGACGTCATCGAAGTGGGGTCAGGCCCCGCCCCCTCGAGGTCATAACCCCGAGAAGATTCGGTGTTGGAACCGAGTTCGTGGTCGGCCTCCACCGCAGATAACTCCTCCTCTCCCCCCTCGGGATACGGTATCGCGAAGGACCGTTCTGGAAGAGGGTAGGGTAAAACAATGTGTTGTGCTTAAATTCATTAGAAAAGCCCACACCAAAAAGGAAAATGATCTTCTGCTTTTCCGTGTTTGTAGTTTGATCCCTGTACATTTATATCGTGGTAATTGGTACTGTGCATATATTTTTCATATTGGACTCAGATATGGTCATTTCTTATGAAAGTCAATTGGGAAAATGTTTCCGTTGAACTCAAACGTTTCAGAGTTTAATTAATGCGTTAGTTAATGTATTTTTTAAACTCATCCAGTTTTTCAGGTTTGTTTGTTACCTTAAACGAGAGCTGTGTAATCTAATTTCGAGCGAATTATATTTTATGAGATTGGAATGAAAGTGTGCCTTTGAATACTAACCGGTGTAGTGTGTGGGCGGGGCATCTTCGTCGTACTGTAGCTTGCGTAGCATCTGTCCGTAGTTGTTGATGTTCAGCCTCAGCGGGCTGGGCACGTGATGGGGACTGCCCTCAGGGGTCAACTGCGGCTCTTCGCGCCAGGAGCCGAATGACCTGAAATTATTCATTAGTGCGGTTCTCAAAGACCTGCTATCTCAGGAAATTCCCAACCAATTGGCCAGCTACGTCTGTGGCTGCCGCGAGGAGAGAGTGTTCAGGTCAAAAAGACGCATAAAGTCTTTGCCTGTCTGCGACCTCTATATAGGCTCGCCTAGCTGACCAATCGCATAAAATTGGTGCGAATGTTTATACGACTATGTACGACACAACAACTCTTCAGATATCCTACTAAAGCAAAGTATTCTGTAAAAATGTTTGAAACGATACAAACTGTATCCTCTCTCCATCAGGCTCACCTAGTCTGAATCACAAAAGAATGCCACCCACCGTAATCCATACGTCTCCGCATCCGTTGCGTATCCGTCGCCCCTCCGCCGCAACGGAGATCCGTGGTTGCGGTATCCGATGCCGATGGCAGACTCGGCGTAGATGTGGTCGTGGGCCCGGTCCCCGCACGGAACACCCACGTCCGAACGACTGAGAAATAATAATATTTATTTTGCAAACAACTTTACATCTACGAATTCAGAATTTCACTAACATACATCATTTGGTAGGCTACATGAAAACTAATTTAGAACAATACGAGGAACATAGTCTATGATGGAACAAAAACTGTTAAAACTGTTTCATTGAGTATAATGTCGCCTTTTTTGCTGATAACTACGATATGGTACAACGGATTTGAGATTCACTGTAGTCAATGTACATGTGCAATGTGCATGATGTACTCGCTGATATGTTTATAGTTCGTACTCGATATCACCGTTTTCGGTGGTAATTCGAAGATCGAACTACAATTCCGGTTTGATCACCCCCCCATAAGAAGGTTCTTTTCCCCGTCACGTACCTGGATGGAATGGCTCGTGGTTCGAAGAACAGCTGACTTCCGTTGCCCTGGCTGCCGCTGTCACGCGATCTGAAAAGAATGTAGAATGACGTGTGAAATATCATGATTAAACGTGTAAAAAGACTTAGTATTTCATGTTATGATACGTTAAGTACGTGAAAACACGTGATGTCGACCCATGATAATATGTCGGTAATCTGAACATCTTCTCCTATGTTCGAACTGACCGTAGACTAGCAGTGTCTCGTTCCTCAGCTTCTGTTATTCTGTTCAGAGCTCCGTAAATATGGCGGTTGCTCTTCTTCTTCCGCTTCTCCTCCCTAAAGAGATGATATTTGTTAAAAAAAACTCCGTTTTAATACTTTATATTATGATTTCATCCCATATACTAAACTTCATTACTCCCAGTCTTCTTTTCATGCCAAGCAAAAGGTGACACAAATTTGTTGAAATGTATTACAGTTTCACTGAGACAAAAAATCTCTCAAATCATCACAAAGTAATCATAGGTAAAAAGGGGTCCAACCGGGCTGTTCAAAAGTGAAGGGGGTCAGACCAATCCTGTTGCAAAGGTGAGGGGGGAGGTGGGTAGCATCCATTGGCTGGTCTGAGATCAGCCAATAGATGCTTCCCCCTCCCCTATTGCGCAGCAAAAGTGAAGGGGTTCATTTGGTAACTCTTGTCAACAAGTGAAGGTGGTACCATCTCAGGATGGCACCTTTTTACCTGTGAAAGTAATAATCTAGGTTCTCACCGATAGCTGGGCATGTTCCCGAACTTGATGGATCTCTGTGTCTGGTCGGGGAGGGAGTCGTCCAACTTCTCATCCGACGGCACCGGAATCTCCATCACCGAGCGACGACGATAGCAGAACAGAAGGCACACCAACAAGAGGAGCAGAAAGACACCGACCTAAAAATGACAATTGAACAATAAATAGGATTACCAGTTCGGAAAATTATTTTTCATAATACTATATCAAAGCATTTCAATCCAATATCATTTACACATAATAATAACAACAATTGAAGAAAGGTAATGATAGCTAAAGTCAATCAGCTAAGTGTTTTTGTGAATGCTACAAACTGACCAGCAAGAGAACTCCGAGAAGTGTGGCAGTGTCCAAACTTTTCCCCATGGCAATCGAGGGAATGACCACCACCTAAACAAGACAGTAAAGGAATGGGCTCAGAAGTCCATACTACTAGAGCTTTCTCTGAATCAGTATTGTGAAACGTGACTGAAACGAAACAAAGGTTACATGAATAATAAGGAATGTTTGGAAAACCGGTTACCTGTTTTTTGTCTTGTCGGTTACGGTTGAGGGTGCTATTGGTTCGCACATCACACGCTCTCCCACTCCATCCAGAGAAACAAACACATAACTGAAATTCAACTTCAGTACTTTCCTGACGACCAATATTGTTCACTTGAACAATCAATTACGTTCAGAATGAGACTTGTGAGAACTGCCTTACTTACAATTTCGTGTTACAACTGTTACAGTCACATTCATAGTTGACTCAATTGAACGCCGCCCCTATCGTTCGCTACGGTGGGAGTTTTAGGGATGGCTAGAACTACAATTGGTGAATTCTTAGGTTGGGTGAACTAACCGCCGTAGTAGTACAATCTCCATGACCCGAACATTGAAGAGCGTGGTTATTGGAAGGACAGGTCACAGAAGCGGAAACCTGAAATAGGTAAATTTTCATTTTCATCCACTTTTAGTTTTGCATATATTATATTTTTCTTAAACGTATTGAATTGTCAATCAAGACGCTTACTGCATACTTTTTAGTACACCGGTTAGTATCTCACTACTGGAATATCCCAATGGTGAGATATCGAGAGAAAAGGATCATTCTGTGCAATATATGAGTATTGATTGATCAAAAAGCTCACAGATGACATTTCGACGCACGATCCAGCCACACAGACTCGCGCAGATCCACAGCTGGAGCCATCGGCAGACAGTCCCACCTCCGGATTGGCTATCGACTTACATTGGACCTGAATGGAGTGAAAAATAGTAAAACTACTTTTCTAAGGAAATACATTCTTCATCAGAAAATACAACCCAGATAATTCAATTTATTACTGTAGATGTCGGTAATAGGGTTCGTTCTGGAGAGGGGAGGCCAGCATCTGCTGCGTTTGTAGTTTGATCCACTACCTTCCAGTCGAAAGTGGAAATTCCTGCTGAGCTATAAGATCAACTACATACTTTGTTTTCACCCCATACCAACCTGTCTGTCGTTGTGCAGGAACTGAAAAGTGAATGCCCTGAGGGCAGCATCGGCCGGGGTGGAGGCCCCTCCCTCGCAGTGCAGGGTACCACAACGGGTGTCCTCGTGTAGGCAGGACCTGGAATTATGGGAATGAGATAGCATATGTTCGTAATTTCCTACGTCACTTTCTCATTTACAGCTATATGTCACACTCGGATTACAAAAACCGACGATGTTATAAGGAACTATGAACAATATGGAGGATATGAGCTTCACGCCACGTTTTTTCAGCGTGATATTTAGGAAAACGCTGACCCTCTATTTCTCTTCAGATATTTGTGTAATGAGTGGTGGTAACTTTTTTTCTAAACGATACCTTGTTCCCTCGGTTCCTGAACCACAATTAGCATACTCGTAACCCTTTGCATTCTGTTCAAAACACGCCATGTCAGCCACTTTCGCGTCTGAAAAACAATATATTTCAGAAGAACACACCTATAAAGAAAACACTAATATAACTATAATAATAACATTTTCATTATTTATATCATTAATAGCATTATTATTACCTCTTCCCCACAACTGTTTGCACTGAACTTGGGGATCAGAACAGTTCCCCCTCCAGCACTGTCCGTCCTGTCCGCAAGTAGTTCCATCTACCAAATGACCGTCTGCCGGACAATCGCCAGACTGGAATATTGTACGTTTTCCACATTATAAGACGTATATTTTAATGTAATGAATCACGTTGCGACCCGCAGAATTGTTCTAATAAAATGTCGTCGCATGTAGTCGCACCTTTTCGAACTTTAAGTCCAGTTCAATGTTCGAGCTTGGTAATAGCTAGCTGTCTTTGTTCTAGTTTTCACTGCCGAACAACAGCAAATTGAGAAAAAGAAACCATTAGAGAGTCGATGAAAATGTTGAAATTTTATCAATTCTTGAGAAAAGTACTGGGTTAACATGGACTATCAATAGCTGTGTTTTTCATTATTTAAATAGTAGTTGTCCTGTTATCTGTACCTGTCCGTCGCACATCTCTGCTACATCACATATTGACCGGGAGCTTCGACAAACCTCGCCGGGTTTACGTAACTGGAATGAAACTCGTTAACAGAGAAATCGGAACACATCCTAATTTCTTGGTGGATTATTGATATTCAGAATGTGGTTATATAATCCCGTGCCTTTCGGATAACTAAATAAAACCACTTGATTAAAATTATTTTTCTAAAATTTAATTTCCATGACAGTTTCGAAAGATTACGGTAACAGGTCAAAAAAGTGTGAATATGCAAACGTGAAAAATTACTGTAACAGGTCACGTGCGAAACGTGATAACTATTCTGTTTGCAAATTGAATGGCCACGCAAAAACATGATGAGTACACTGTAATCGTACCTCGCATCTATGACAGCACGCGTGATGGGCGGCACATTGTGCATGTGCCCTGAGGGTACATGTGAGGGGGTCACAACAGGGGTCGGAGCACTGTTCCCTGGACCCACAGTCACACTCCTCCGCACCGTCCACGATGCCGTTGCCGCACTCGCGCAGCTCCGAGACCTGAACGGAAAACATTAGTTCAGGTTCTGACCTTTCATAATATAGGGTGTGACTAGATCTGAGTTGTAGTTTGATCTCGAGACACGCCATAACTTGTGAATTTCCACCGGAAAACCATCGAGATCAAACTAAAGAAACTGTTATGGTACAAACAACATACACCGTGAGAGATTGCTTTATAAAGAGAAAATCATGTAGGTTGTGACCAAATCAGAGTTGAAGTTTATCTCCGTAGTTATCAAGAGTGCAAGAACCCTTCAGCAGACCTTGAAAGCTTCAAGAAGATTGTACAGGTTGTTATTATTTGAATTAGTTTAAGTATAAGGTTCGAATACTCACCTGGAATGGTCGATTGAGTAGACAGTGTACTTGTCCCGCCTGCCACACCCCGTGCATTCTGGCCACAGAACACTTGGAGAACTGCCAGGAGAACGGAGCTCCGGGGGTACTGGAAACAAGTTGGATTATTATATTTCAACATTGATCTAATAATTTTTGTTCAATATACTTTTTTCCAGAAATTCAATCAATATAACTCACAACTGCTCTCGAGAACAGAATTTTACTAAAAAATAATAACGAAAAACGTCACAGAAGCAACGACAACTAATTTATCTATTCATCTCTCTCTTTTTTCATTTTCTTTTTTTTTCTCTCGTAAAGTTTCCAACTGTGGTTTATGCTACCCTTTCTACAGTAACTCACCCCGGATGTGCCGACATGACACAATTGCTGCCCATGTCGCACTGACAGCTCTGAGTGTCGTGTTCTAGTCCCAGCAGATGACCGACACTCTGAGAGAACAATTGGCCCGTCCATTGAGCAGAATACGGGTCCGACGCCTGGAAAGATCGGGATATTCAGCTTGTGTCTAAGAATTTCGGCATTTCGGATAACTAAATTGTGTCATGTCGGCACATCCGGGGTGAGTTACTGTAGAAAGGGTAGCATAAACCACAGTTGGAAACTTTACGAGAGAAAAAAAAAGAAAATCATCCCATTGAGCAGAATACGGGTCCGACGCCTGGAAAGATCGGGATATTCAGCTTGTGTCTAAGAATGTAAGAATACAAAAAACAAATTTCAATTTTACCAGCTGTTTGATGTCGTTTGCTTCGAACTTCTTTTTGATAGCATTTAAATTCGCACCTTTATAATTCCAGTCCCTCATCTTACCGTTCTTTCAACGACACAATTCCAAGAAGAATTAGAAGCACCACCGGTTCTAGGAAAAAGTAGCCAGAACTCATTGAGAATTTAGAGAACTAGAAGCCCCTACGGAGTACAACTATTCTATACAATATTTTTGCAAACTATAAAAGTAGGCCACAGATGTTTGTGCACCGCGCCTAAACGGATAGCGTGCTAGAAGCAGATAATCTGCGATCATGAGGGATGGGCGCGTTGCACATGAAAAGAGAACCGTCCATACTAAATGAAGATCGTCTTTGGAAGGGGGAAGAAGTCAAGGTTGTCAATGTAGATGGAGAATAAGACTTGGGTCAGCTCTCAACTTGAAATATCGCTTGTTTGCTTAGATTAAAACATTTCTATCATTTGTTTCTATCACCAAGGTGTCCCAAATATTAAAGTGATTAAAATGAAGAAAATCCTTTTGAAAAAAAAACTAAGAATTATTATGCGTTCCTCACGTTAGGCGTGACTATGTGTTTGACCACTAGTTCTTCTTGACTTTTTTTTAAAAACTGGGTGGAAATTTTCTGGTTGCAACTACTGTCAGTTGGCAATACACCTACTCTTAGTGATGCAAAAACATTTACTGGTGGAGCAAGAAAAAAATTCATGTATATTTCGCTAGCAAATGCCTCGCAATCTCTTGCCGAATCTATGCCCACTTCATAATTCGAATAATTTCGAACGGCCAGCCAGCCAGAACATTTCACCCATGACAAGTGCGGTGGAGCGCGTTTAATTCGACTGTCATGTCAAGCATGTGCCCCATTGCCAAACTGATCCATTATGGCAGCAGATATGAAAATTAGGCAGTGGACAATGTTCTCTAAGTCCACATTGATATGAATCAGAGTAGAAATACTTATTGTTCGTTAAAGTTATGTTACTAATCAGAAACAAGTAAAATCTGAACTTATGGTTGCAATACAAACCGACAAAATAGATCGTGATAGTTTTACTGATGCTACTTTACACAAGAAACAAGTTGTACCTGAGTTATACATTGTTGGAAGCAGCATAATGAATGCTATTCGTTCTACTCAGACAACGAAAGCATAACGAAAAACTGAACACCGGGACTTATTTATGTTGGATTCACTCTGCATTTTGTAAACCTATCAATCTACTTTTACTAAACTCTCGCTTTTTCTCTAAACTAACCGAAATGATAGCGGCCGAGCGTGCCGTGCAGATGCTCTTGAAGGCTGCGTTGGCCGCTTCGTGGTTGGCGAATGAACCGCCCGTGAACACTACTGCTGCATCTTTGCCTGAAAAAACTTGGTTCGAGCCGAATCATGAATACACATAATTTCAATGGCATCAAATACGTATTAGTTGTGCGCTTCGTTTCCTGATTATGTTCATCCAAATTGAACCATTATCAACTTTGAAACGAATGAGAGCGTGGAACAACTCTGAAGGTCCTATGGGTTAGGCTACAAGGACTCGAGTTGATCTGAACTTCTGCGTTTGTAGTTTGATCTCCTGCATTCACGTGATCATCTATACTCGCTGTTCAGCCACAGTTAGATTTGAATCTGAGGCCAAGATTCAAATCGGGGAAGCCAATTTGGATATGAAACATTGAGATGCGCTTCCAAGTGGGGATTAGTCGCCCCCTACTATGTCTGAGGATTATAGCTCTTGACATTCAGTGCGCGGCCAGATGTCGTAATTCCTCCATTCATTCGCACCGCTGCAATAATTAGCTGGTTGCCGGCAGGCTGCCAGAAACCAATAAAAACACCTGCGTTTCTGGCATATAACCCTCGAGAACCGCGTTCTTATAGGTATAATAATGGTATTGAGACAACTCGGATCACTTTCAGTCAAATCTCTACCATATGAAATGTGTTTTCATGAACGTACCTCAACACCATGAAAACGTAGATCAAAAGTTCCCGAAGATCATAATCAGAAACTATTGAAACGGAATGTTCTGTTCACTCGTTCCCAGGGGAACAAATTGTTCAAGACAATTTTTTTGACAATTTTTTACAGAAATGTTTGAATTTTCTTGTTTGTGATCTGCATATTGTTGTCTGACACATTTGAAAGTATATTCTCTGAAATTTCACAAGTATCGTAACCATTTTACATACCGATATGATAGATGTGTCCAGCCGAGTAGTCGATGACCCCTGCCATGGTCCTCTCGATATCCTCAAAAAGATCAATTCGCTGGACATCCAACCACATTTCCGAGTACACCACCGACAGGCGAATATTCAGGTCACGCGACAACATCTGCAAAATTGTGAAAATACAAATAAATTCAATTTTTGAACCTTACTCTACCCAACTGTGAACTTGTGTATCCCAAGTACGTTTCTCAAAGTTTAGACCGCTAATTTACTTAGTTTGTATTTAGTTAAAACTTCACTGGTGAAACAGATACTGTGCCAGAGGGGATGAACCGCTGAACTATATATACGACAAGGAATCCGGTAAATTTATGTTTGAAGAATATTGTGATATATATTTTACATTGATAAATCTCATTCCCAGATTCCCTGGTTGTTCAAAACCTCTGCCGTTGAAAGTAGGCGCCTAATGGCATTGGGGCTGGGCGCCGGGCTCTTTAACGAGTCTTTGAATATGCGCTTCTTCAAACTACTTCACAAGTACCCTCTATCCCCCCCCCCCAATACTAACTTCTTCCCACGCGAACAAAGTAGCTGGAACAATGAGAGCGCGGGATACTTGATTCGTACCACGAAAAAAAGTTATCGATTGAAAATGCATGTTTAACGAACATGAACTTGTCAAACTGAGAAGGAAGATAACACAATGAAATCCGAAAACTAATGATTGGGTGACCAACATTCGTAGATGATGTTACTTACAGAAATACAACAGACCGCATTTCCAAAACGCTCGGGAAAAATTATGAGAACGCGTAAATTATGAAACAGGGTCTTGTGAGAAACTGCCACCACTATCAAGTACTGCAATGTTGTATTTGTGAAACGTTTTTGCTAGTTAAAATTTAACATCCTCACCAAATCGGCAATATTGACACTTTCCAGCATGTAGGTGAGGGCCTCCTCCTCCATGGAACCGTGCAACTTCAACTGAAACACAACATTCATACATTCACACAATTCATTTAATATTTTCTGTTTAATGTAGTCAAAATCCGTTTCTAGGAAACATTATCTGTTCGGTACTCTAACTATTGAACTAGGCAAATAGATTATTAAGCATATTGAAGTCATCCGAATCCCAAACAGGCGGAGACAAAATTTATCATTTATTTCTGAGGTTTTATCACGCTGTACGTGATAGTTCCTTAAACTCAGGAACGTGAAACATTTCGATTCAATCTGAGCTAATCTATGCGTCCGTACATGTAATACCTCTCTAACCCCCAGCATGTGTCCCCCCGTAACCCCCTTTGAATTAATTGTCTCCGCTATGATTGATAGCAATTGAAACGAAATCCCGTATTTCATTGCACCACAACGAGTCGTTCCAATCTGCTAATTTCGGCCATAAATCTCGATTCGCAGTCGGAAATATGCTAATCGAACATGATGCGCGAAAAAGCGAGGTCGTCGCGACACAACTGGGAATTCACTGTTTTGTCAGTGATCAGACAAGGTCGCGTAAAACAACGTGATCAGCACGTCAATAGATCACGTGAAACGTGTGAATCCCCTCAGAAATAGATAACATGACGTGACAAACAGTGCCCATTTATTTTGGTATGAATACGTGAAGGTCAGACTACACTAACTTTGACAAGTTAAAAATTGCAAAACAGCTCATCAGGCATAACTCATTCATTCCCCATGAGCAATGATGATGTTCATATATTGTTCATGAGCTACTCTACTGGAGATTACTACAAGAATGAGCAGAATATGCCAGAATAACACGCAATATATCAGAAAATGAAAATATAGAGTAAAACTTACAAATTCGTAGTCGGCAATGAGGGCGACCTCCACGTATTTCGTCTGCTTCGACACGTCTCGGGCATGGCGGAGGCGGTGTTGGCGAACGGTCTGGAAACAAGGGGAAACTAGGAAACACACTTTAATCAAGAAGGACAATTATCAACAGTCTTTATATAATTAATACATGGTCGATTGATCGAGTGTATAAACGAATTGGACACCAACACAGAAGGCGATAGCACACTCTACTTCTCAGTTCTGATGTTTTACACTTTGTTAGAGCGAGAAAAGAACGATACCGAAAAACCATGCTAGTTCACAAAGAAGTCAGTTCCACAGTCATCTGTTAGTTCTGTCACGGGTTCGATTTCCCTTACGATCCCTTCATCTTCATATACTTTGACTGATTCTATCCACTCCCTGAATGAGTTTCCTACACATCTCACTTCCATTCTGTCATTATTAGGCGGCAATTCAATTATAGGCTGTCAAAGACTGCCGCCCTGCCGATGGCGTTGCTCATAATAGCCTCCCACACCGATACGCCGAGATCTTTCGAGTACCCCAGAGACATTGGTAGAAACGATAGCTGCCGCTTCTATAGATCTCAACCGCAGTGTAGAAGAAGCCTCAGTAAATAGGCGTGCACTCGCTAATACGTACGACTAGTAATGTGAATTAGTATACTTGCCTACCAGTCTACATATAGTAAGGTACCGCAGGACATACGCTGTGAAGATGAGGCGCCTTTCTCTATCGTGAATTTATAGTTTGTAGTTACTGTAGGTCACAAGAGACCGCGAAATTAACGTGAACACACGTGCAATACGTAAAACGAGTAGTCTACTACTCCACAGGTCTCAAGTAGTCTTTTGCGTTTGGTAGTATGGTAATAATTTCGGAGAACAGTAGGCTCAGCAGACTGAACTGTAAAGTTTGAAACGGCTGAGAGAAGAGAAAGAGAATAAATGGGCATCATTCACCGACCAGTTTACTTTCACCTTCGTTGAAATGACAAAATAACAGAATTTCCTCTTTTGCAAGATTTTTAACAAAATGAGCCCTTCCAGTCTGGTTTTTCTCCGAAAAGGCCGTTTTTGCTGTTATATATTCTGTTTAACCCCCATAAACAACGTGGTATTCATATCCGCAAATTGCCGGAACAGATTCGAGATAGGAAGCTCCCTGGGGACAGATTTGTTGTTCCAGATAGCAGGCCATGTAAACAGTTTACGCGCGCCCTCTTCCATAAATCACAACATTGTTAGAACAAATAAACAATGTAACTAATCATATTATATAAGTACTTTTTTATATGAATAACGTACAATAACCAGTAAAATCGTTCAATGTATGCGCATTTTTCTGTGAAAACTGTGAAGTTGGGGAAAGTTGAAACGTTTTGAGAAAAGCATTTCAACTTCAGTCCTTACTTCCGTTACAGTCTATGACAAACATAATACCTACAGTATGCATTTGATTAAATATCTGAAAAGTTTTTTCCATTCGGAAGGTTTCGCACATAATATTCGCAACAATATCAGAAGAATACGTACGATTCACACTGAATGCATTAGATATGAAATAGAATTTTAAAGCAGTTGGTCTCACTTAGTTATGTATGCATGTATTCATACACACATACTGCAACAGGGTCGGAAATCGTGCATCGATAAGCATTTTAGAGAAATAATGTTCAATCCATTGAACTTCGTATTAAACACACTAAAGTTAATTATTTACATCTCAAAGAAATACGGAATAGGATACAACATAAAATAAGCAGAGAGGTGAAGGAGAAAAATAAATTTAGTATTTTGAAATTTCCGTCACCTACGTTTTCGTATCCATTCATCACGTGTAAGCCACGAAATCAAAAAATGAAACTGAGTTCTCTCTCGAACGTGATTGTCAAATACTGCTATAAACTTTTTGAACGTAACTATATTACAAACTTTTCGAAATTGACTCCCTCATTTTCTCTTTTCTCTTTCTTTTACTCAGTAGACAATTCCATCGTCCATTTCTGCCCATGACTAAGCTAACGGAACGCTTTTGAAATGGGAAAATAGCTCCCTCTGAGTGGCCAAAAGAGGACATTCGTGACTCATATAGACATGACCGAGTGAAATAAAAATGAAGAAGTGGGGAGAGAGAAATGGGGAGAGAAAAGAGGGAGAGATGAGAGAAAAGAAGAAGGGAGAACGAGAGGAGGAAAGAGGATGGAGGGGGGGAAGAGAGGCACAGAGTGAATAAAGATGCGCGAGCGACAGAGTGCAAAACACAATTTCCAACGTTGATATTTCATTTTTTTGCTTTTTTTCAGACTTTTTTTCTGAACTTGGAGGGAAGCGTGACTCACGACATATTCTAGAAACTTCTTTCAGTGAAATTGAGTACTTAGTTGTAGAGGCGAGGAATTGTAATCACAATCAGTCATGATAGAAAGAATAGGAGAATGTGATTCATTGACCATGAACAATGTCGTACGGAACAAGAACAGTGTAGTGTCATGTACACTTGGCATCACAATAGAAAAAATCGGGCTTCAGAAAAGGTCAGTACAACATTCAGAGAACATTTTCCATAATGTTACATGCTAGACAACAGCTTTCACCCTAACTGGTACCGAAACAAACCTACACTTTTTTACGCAACATTTGCACGCACTTGTAGTTTAAAAAAAGTTCGAGTGTGAACTAAATACACCCGTTTCACAATCAAATTTACGTTGACGTCTAGATCTAACAAAACGTCTACACACCGTCCTCCAAACAAGAACCGAGGTTTCGTTTCTGTATGCCGCGGTTAACGGGAACACAAATCGATAAGCACTGTTTCCTCGGTATCAGCACCAACTTAAGAATGACATGTATCCCTTACTCGCCCTGGGATGTGGACTGTGCGACTGTGGATAGCACTACTCCGCATCTAGTTACAACTAAAAACTACAATAGACAACAGCAGCAACAAAACATTGAATTACAAAGTAAAAAGTACAACTTCAGTTCTTCAGTATGACCACCTACTCACCCTGAGATGTGCCGATTGCGCGACAGCGGATAGTATGGTCCCACACCGAGCATCTCTGGTCCACTCTGTCTTGTAGAGAATGTGGGGATGTCTCCTGCCCCGGTCCCCGCCATCCAGGGGCCAGATGCCGAACGAAGAACCGTTAGAGAACGATATCACACCTCTGAAAGGAAGTAATTACTAATAATCATGACCTTCTGTTTACAATCAAGTTTCCGATCCTTTTTTCATTTTACTACTGGAACGCTTTCAAATACATAATAAATCATCATCAACTAATAAAACGTGTAAACGTATCGAAAATACGTAGTTTATGTAACGAGATTTTGACAATGACTTGAACGCTGATATGAGGAAGGTCCTCTTAAAAAATGTTGTTTTGGTATCTTTCTTTCAGATTATTCTCTCTATAACCTTGATGTTCACGGTGACTATTTATCTGATTTCAAAACACCATGTACTATGGCTAATATCCGGAGAAGTGAGATATTTTTTCATTATTTTCTAGAGTTGTTTCGTTTCGAACTCCCGGAGAATGGAACAATCGTGCGAGGTTTGGGCGCCGTTTTATGTTTGGCTGCAATTTGCGGCACATCTGTTACATGTTAGATAAGGGGAAGCCGCCCCGGGTGGGTTTATGGTCCATTTCGGAAAACCCTCGGGTTGTTTCGGGACGGAAAACGAGCTGAAAACTGCTAGTAAAACAGAAACCACCCAAAAGAAGTTACTAATTGAGGAACAACTAGAATGTCGAGAGAAAGGCAGCGAATAGACCGCCGTTGAAACATTTCAAGGAACTATTACTAAACAAATGATCAGATTGGGCACCTGAACGCTGTTCGAGAAAAAAAAACAATATTTGAGCGAGACAACTATATGTGAACGCCCATTCAAAACAAACTCTAGTAAAGCCGTACCTCAGTCCATCACACGTAGACATAGCGACGAAGGACGTGGGGTCACCGGCGATGGAACCTTGGTAAAAACAGTTCTCCACCCGGTTCTTCATTCCGTGTTCACCGTTGTTATCCAACTGAAAACATCCACATATTTGCCCATGTTAATCAACACACCAATTTTCAGACTAAGCTTAACCCCTTGAAGCCCCTGTATCAGAATCTAATCTAGTCTATTTTTCTTGTTTATGGGATGAACATATTAATAATACTACTTATGAAGTAAAACACAGTGAGCTTACTTTTCGAAAACTGATCTGATTCATGTAGGTAGGTGTTTCTCTACACCTCAATCATATTAATAAGACTCAGAAAAATACGCAATTAACACATTAGGCTAACCTTTCGGAAACTAGTCTGATTCATGAATATGTAGTTGTTTCTCTCCATGACCAGCTTCAACCGACCAGCCGAGCTACTTCGTACCACTATGGTCACGTGTTGGTGGTGTTCGGCTGCCTTCAGGAAATAGTTCCGCGTATCTGCAAAAACAATAAAAGTTGAACTCACAATTTGCCTATCTAATTTGTACTTTGATCTTTATGCTCTGCCGAATTTCAACGAGATCAAACTACAAACACAGCAGAACAAGAAAATCGTGCAGTTTTGGTTGAGGCTTCCCTGATCAACCCCTAATTTTAACTTCCTTCAACTCATAAATTATATAACTTAATTGTTTTGTATATTTTTTCTCTGGGTTTTTGGGTGAAAATATTTTATTTCACTTGTTTGAATCAAATATGTTTCAATGATTATTCTTCACTAAAAACTAACGTAATCAACAAAAAACGACCAACCGATTCCCATTCGTTCATTCCTGTCCCTTATTTGGAATGGATGAACAACTTCGTAATTCCCTTCCGGTAAACTGGCAATAAAGGCCTTATTCGAGGCCGTCTGCCGAATATCTACTGTAACAGTAACATTTTTAATAATGAAAACAATAATGACGCATAACGGTTATCACAAACGTGAACATAAACTAAAGTTACACTTAGTGATTGAATTAAATTTAATACAGAACTCCCTGATAAAGTATTATGGCCAAACTAAAGTATATTAAACCGTAGTAAGGTTACTCATTTTCTAGTTTATTTTTTTTGGGGTAATTATAAACCTGATCTTGATTTAAATAAATATACACAAAAAACCGATAAAAATAGTAAAACTAAGCGATAGTAATACTGAACTAACCTTTTCCATGTAAAGAGCGAATAGAAGCTAGGAATAATAACGCAATTAGTAAATTGGAATGAAATAAGGTTTCCATGATGAATATCATAAGCGAACTGACATTTAGTCTGGAATGAAACTGGTAAATTGCTATACAAGGCAATGAAAATGATGAAATAAAAACGCAACGAAGAAAATATCATCTCGAGGTCATGGAACTCAGTTGTAGCAGATTTGACAGAGACTACGAGAAGCAGAAAACACATCGTACAAAAGTTGAAATAAAACTAAATTGTATAATGATCTAAATTAGGGGACGATTTATATGACAGTAACTCGAGAACGAGTTCTGAATGGCAATCTGGAACTCCCGGCGGACTTTTAATTGGTCTAGGCTGCCTCATTTAGAAAGAGCATACATAATTATAGAGAAGATAAATAGAGATGAAAGTTGCATAAAATGAAATTGAATCATTTCTTGAATCATTCAGAATGACTTGAAATGTACCACGCATAAATACTATGAGCAAATACACGTTTTGTAAAGGATTTTTACTAAGCGGAGAAAATCGTCAGGAACAACAAATAAATCCAAAATACGGTAAGGTAGGAGTACGAAAATGGGAAGACACAGCCGGTGAGCACACAAGATCAAAGTACAAACTACAAGTTACATGTAAAATGATCTTCGGTTCGAACCGAAGCGACTTGAAGGAATAAAACAGTAAACCAGTTAATCAGATAGTATTGGGACGTATCCATAGAGTTTGGGTGATATAATGAAATGTGGAGACATCCTAACCGTGCGTCCATGTGGAGTATGGATGAAACAGTGGAATGTAAAGACACACTGGTTGAATGCACATAATCTGAGTACAGAAAGCAAAGTACAAAGTACAAGGTGGATACATAGTATTTGACCCGACATATAATTATAAAGATTGAGACGTATCCATAGAGTATGGGTGGAATGTAGTGAAATACTAGTTGAATACAGATGATCAAACTACAAAGCACAACGTACAAAGTCGATACAAAGTGTTTGACTAACGTAAAACAATCAGGCGTATCCATAGAGTATGGGTGGAATAGCGGGCAGGCAGCTGGCGGCATAGAGCTCTATTTGGGTGGGCGCCAATTTGAATGACAATAGGAATTGTGACAGTCAAATCATTCTGATCGACAACTTGGTACGCTCTACTATGGATATATTCAAAGAGAGAGAGGGGGAGGGGGAGGGAGAGAGAGAGAGAGGGGGGGGGGGGTTAAAGAATCACCACAAACCACAAGCAAAGACTGGAAATCAAACAACACGTGGGTGTCGATTCGACTATTTTTTGAGGATAGTTACAATTCAAAACATAGAATTGAAAAACGTGCGCGACCATGTCGTAAATGTGGAAATATCACAAAGAAAAGTTGGTGATACAGAAGGTTCCCACCGTTGTGCGGACGACTGTTATGACAGACTGTTCTGAGCAGAGTACACAGCATAACATGGGTTAACAGACAGTTTGCCATACGATATGTCTATATATACAACAGATGGTGGAGCAATCGGGACACAGTAAGCAAAAGAAGCAACTAGCATGTACCAGCTATTGTAGTAGTGGTGAATAAGCATTCTTTTCCGTTTTGTTCAAAGAATATAACCTAATCATCGTATACAAGAACCTCGCTTGATAGTGTGACTAGTACTTATGAAATTGACTTAAATTGACTCTATCCTTATAAAATTATAAACTCTCCCTTCAAAGAGATTTCAGTTTCTACATTGGGAGTATGTTCCCTAATACTCATGCCAGAATGAAGAAGTGTGTTAAATTATGAACATTTCCGTGATTCGATTGAAAACATCTCATATCCGCTCCCTATCCCCCTGAAGTGTGACTAATCTGACGGCTGTTGGGACACTTTCCAGTACCACTTGGGCCAATTGCCACAAATGACTGTGAGATAACGGGGCAATTTAGATAAACGTGGGAAACAGTTGGCATACTATCCTCCCTCAATCCACACTACACTAAAAGTAGACTGAATGGTTGCGTAAAACGATTAAAGAAGTTGAACGTTGCTAGAACCTGATTTTTACACAAAATTTAAGTAAACAAAACGCTTTTTTATCAATGGATCTAGGTGAAAACTAATTAGTTTCAATGTCAATAAAACTTATAAGTGACCAAAAACCAAAGAATTTTTTTTCAAATTGCAATTGTGAAGACAGAAGAAGTTAGAGGTGAACTGCGCACTAAAAGAATAAGAGATTTACACCTGTAAACTCGTCAAACAACTATATGAAAAACCACAAAATCGACCATTATTATCAAGTTCATCCACGTTGGTTCTAATTAGGGGTTGGTTGTGCATTATTTATTTTCCGATTCACACACCATTTTCGGCTTCGCGTGCTCAAATTACCAGGCTCATTACTCGCAATGATGCCCATGAAAAGACGTAATATGAGCAGGTTAATTGGATTGGCTCTCAAAACAAACAAACACACAGGGGAAACAAGAGAGACGGTGTAGCAGGGTTCGGGGTCACGCAGGGAAAGGGTCAAAGGCAGGCACACGATGAGGTGTGACTAATCTATAGAAGGAAATACGGTTTTCTTTGAAAAAACGTATCATAAAAGTAGGCAATTTTGTTGATATTGCTGAAAAGGAACTCTTTTTGCTGGAGCATGGGCGTATGACACAGGTGGTTTTTTTTGAAAAGGAGGAAAGTTTGACAAAGCAAAGACAACTAATGGAACACTAGAAAAGATTGTGAGAGGAGTGAATAGTAAGTTATAGTAGAACTATGTATTTGGTATAGTTTACTTATTCATGTCGACAAAAACTACCGGAATAGGATAACTGAAAAGGACCCAACAAAGTGATATAACCATACCCCAGTAAGGTTCGACTAAGCGACAATAAGTAATCCGTTTTTAGATGTAAACACGTGAAAATTTTGGATTTTTCCTTAAAAGTAGACCGATTTTCAACTTTTCGGCTAGAAAGTGGTCTGTTTTTCGAACTTTTCTGACTATTCGGACAGCCTTGCTGGTGTATGGATATAACAATAGAAAATCTCAAAACATACACATACCACTAAGAAAAATGAGAAGGAAAGAAAAAGAAGTTGTGAACCCAAAGCGAGACAACTGCACGTGAGTACAGAAAAAATAAATACAAGTTGTAAGAGACAGACGAAAGATCAACAAGAACATTTTTATTACAACTTCTACTTTGTATGGAACAAAATGAAACTCGAAACCCATGATTTCGCATTTGTTGAAGAAGAAGAAAAGTTGGCCAGCAAGTCAACATGAAACAAGAATAGAAAATAGTGCAATAGAACACATCATGTAGTAAAAACACAACATAATCGTATGGAAAATTATGAATTTGGTCTAGTAAGAATGGCACAGTAAAGAGAGATATAGAGAATTGTATTGAAATCGAGCACTATAAGAAGTTATACGATGGATCATCAATCTCGAACAAAAAACTGCACTTGAAGGAACCACTAGGCCTACAGTTCATCACAGTTCTCTTCCAAAAAAATAATAGTTCATCGAAAACCCCGGTTACTGTAGTTTAAAACTCACAGGAAAACAGTTGAAAACGCAATTTACGGTGGGGAAATAAGGTAGGGCAGCACGCTTATGGTTATGCTAAGCCGAGGTCAGTTGAGGGAGAGTCATAAACCGAATCGATGTCTCCCCTCGATTAGCCACGCCCATTCCAGTCGAGCACCGCCCCCAAAACGGAAAACGACCATAGGTAATTTAAGAATATCCTCAAAAAGGACCTAATTAGAGCTCATTGACAGCGTAGTATACTACGTTGCACACGTACATGTATACTTACAGTAAGACAGTGTGATACTCGGAATATCTCCGTAAGGTCTTGATAATAGTATGGCTACGAGATGGTTGGGTTAGGTTGAATTTCGAAACCCCAAAAATGTGGTTTTTTTCGCTCCAATAATGGCGACGATTGAATGAGTTTATTGATCAAGCGCTTTTGCTCGAAACATTCACTTCATGTGTTCCAATTGGCCTGTTTTTTTTTTGAAATATCCGTAAAGGATTGTGGTCAAAGACTTCAAACATGAAAGAGGGTCCTCACAAACACGGCACTACGGGTATGTAAATGATGAAAGTATTTTTTTATTTCTTCTCTCAATTACTCGCTTTTCCTCGGAAAAAAAGTATTCATATCAATTATTACGAGCTTTCGTAACTCTACAACAGGTGGGCCAAAGCTTATTGTATGAAATCACGTTTTGACTCTCTTTTACTTTGAATTTAATTTAAATTTAATAGACGAATAATTCTCAAACTTCAAAACCAAGTATAGGTAATAGCTGGTACTAGAATATAAAAAGTCGTGTTAATAGCGTGTATTCGAAGAATTTGTAAATACTCATGTAATAACCACTTTACATATCCTCTGAGACACATTTATTATTCGAATAGAAGTATTACCAGGGATTACAGCAAAAATACTAGCATAAAATTTGAAATAAATTGATTCGCGCCAAACGAGCGCGTGTGGCTATTTGCCAAAGAAGCTCAAATACCGTAGTAATGAAGGTGTATGACGAGGTGTATGAGAAAGCGGAATGGGCGGCTCAGTTATACTTAAAGTGGAAAAATCGCTGAATAATGTTCTAAAACAAGCTTTTTATTATGTTTTATTGATTGGAATGCTCGGAAACAATATTAACATACGGTTCTCTATAAATATCACCTAGGACAAATTATTTTATTATTTTTCGAACGAGGAAAGAGTAACTTTTAGCACTTGTCTGGTTATTTTTCATTTTCACGTGCTCATGGCTCATTCTCTAAGAATCATTCCGATTTCCGGACGCTTTAGAGTGGTCGGTTTGTTTTCCGCAAGTAGTTTTGATTTGATATTTCTTTATCATGTGGGGCTGGCAGCCGCCAAGCGGTTATTTTCTAATCGATAAGCTGCGTATGTGTATTGATTTAGTCTATCTGCCATGGAAATGACCTAATAATAATACAACTAGTTTAAGCATTTAATAGGTACTAATTCCAAATATTTGTCTGCAATATCATGTGAGTAATAAATAGCGAAAGAAAAGAAAAATAGCGCAGTGTTCATTTTTTGATCACGGAGGAATGTTTTTGCTCAATTTCATGTTTTGTGTAATGTTTTTGCTCAATTTCATTTCTATTATTAATATTGAATGGTTTCAGGTATGGCCTCCCTAGCGCTGAAATCAGTAGTCCGCGGGGTTATGGCCCGTGGTGCTCGTCAACTTTCGACGACGAATGCCGTCGGCAGCAAGCACGACGACATCATGGAAAAGTGGCCCGCAGAGAGTTAGTTTGATTTCATTCAGATTTCTTTGCCTAGTCTTCATTTATTCAAACGAATTTCTCATTTTTACGGTAATTAGTTAACCATAGGTAAAAACGGCGTGATAACCAATTCGAAGTGCTTACTATAAGAATGGTTAACTAGGTAATTGGAACATGTAATAATTAACTGGTGCTAGTAACTATTTTTTTTATGAAATCGGCAGGTGATTAGTTGTTAAATTCCATCTTAGTATTAAAACGTTATATCGTACCCACGTTATTATCTCTTAAGTATGATAATTTTTCTCTCAGGAAATAAGGTATCGAACTATTGAAGTGTATGTACTTTGTACTAAGTTTTCTTCTAAATTTTACAACGGTAAAAGCCTAGTAGTGAAAATACAAGATTTAGAATTCAGTACTGTTATTTTGTGTGCAGTGTTCTGTTCTGCTTAAAATATTATCAATAACTGAACTTCGTGGTAGTGTTAGAGGTTAGTGTGTTCTCTCATATATATTTTTGCCGAAGCATTACAAATGTGGGATTGTGAAAACAATTTGGTGCGAACAGAACACGACAGCTAATTTCATGTTTTGCAAGTTTCATTTCTGACGTGTTTGTGTCTGTAGATATTTCTCTGTACGCTCTTTTTTCAGAGTTCGACAAGCACTTCATTGACTACCTGAACAGACCAGAAATTGATGGATGGGAGGTCCGAAAGGGTAAGTCAACGTAAAGCTTCATGTTCGAGAGTTGGTTTTGTTGTGATAATACGACGATATGTACATAGTAAAGCCTGATTCACACTTCACGACCATTTCTGCTCACCGCGTGCTACTTTCACTTTGTTGCGTGAATCTTACCGCTTCAGTGGTTTAATCTGCAGCAGGGCAAGTGTGCAAGATAACGCAGTCAACGCTGCATGCAGTCTAATTTTGTTTCATGTACAATGAACAATACTTCCATCTTTATGCAAACGTATATAGTTACGCAGCAAGAAATATTGGCTACCAGTTTGCGAAACTGGTCATTAAAACATATTGTATATTGTATTCATATATCGAGTTCTTCCAGCCCTCACCGAACTCCACGACTACGATGTCATCCCTGACCCCAGAGTCGTCGAGGCCGCCCTTCGTGCTTGCCGTCGTGTGAACGACTTCTCGCTATGCGTCCGTTTCCTTGAGGCAATCAAGATCAAGTGCGGATCTGACAAGAACAGAGATATTGTGTACAAATACATCATTAAGGAGGTTTGTATATATTTATTCATTTACTCTTTGAAATGCGTTTTTTCATCACAAAGCACACGTTTTTCTATAGTACTGATTGTTCGATTCACCGCGAAACATTACCAATTTCTATTTCTATATCACACTATGCTTGTTCGATTTTATAAGCGGTTTAGTATTTTTTTAAAAATTCAGTTAGTATCAAAGCACTGACATAATGGAAAGTTTGTTTTCTTCGAAACTGAACTTTTTCTCTGGTACACATTCTCCGATACATTTTTTTAAAAATTCCTCGTGTTATTTAGAATATTGAGATTGCGTTGTTAGCAAATATGATCTCTGTATGTACATAAATTGAGCACGAAATGTTACACGCATGCAACGATCAAACAGTTTTTCGAGTGTGCTGTAGCCGTAGGCATCAATAATTTCAGAAAAAAAAAACATCAATAATTTCAGAAATTAGCAATTTGCAATATCTTCAATTTTTTCATGTTCCCAGTTGCGATGATATTCAGGTGTGATTTGTGTGCATTCTTGATGTTTGGATGTATTATTGAATTAAGTTTTCAGGTTACCCCCGTTCTTGAAGAGCTCGGAATTTCCACCCCTGAAGATCTTGGCTACGATCAACCCGAATTGTTCATCCCCCAGCCCGAATACTGGTGGGAGAAGAAGTGGTGAGTTATCTTCAAAAAATTTCTATTTCCCCGTAATTTCGAACATTTCCCATGCGTTGATAAGTCGATTCTAAAACTTCTAACAGCGGAGAGAAGTATTTGCATACATACTATCTGACACCGTCAAGGTCCTTCAAATTAGGGAGGATTTCGAACGATATATGGGAGAAGTGGGTCCCGACTTTTTTTCCGGTAAATTTACTACAAAAATAGCTGTTTTTTTTCACGAAAAGTTACTAAAAAGTTACAGTTAGGCGGAATGATCAATGAATTTTGCGCGGATTGGGGGATTTATGGCGGTACACTAGTTTTGCATACTGCAGTCGATAAACGGATATTTTTGTGAAATAGTCTTACTGATGTGTGTTTGCATACAATTTTTGTGAATAAGTGGTTCATACGTTGTTCTTGAAAACCTGTTAACAAATTTTTGAGAAGTTGATAGATAAGGGATAAACACTAGTAAAAAATTATAGTACAAATCGACAGTCAGTGTTAAGTATTTCATTTCAGGTATGCTGAGTACGGATATGACAAGAAACCTGGATTCCAATACTGATTGTAGATTAGCCCTAGTGTTCACGAAGCGATAAATATTTCGTCTGGTTGGTATTGAGTTTCAATTTAAAATGGTAATAGACAATACTTTTCAATGTTTTTATATATCTTTATGCAATTTACTATGTCACTGAGTGTCACTCTACAGTTCTCACCGGCAAACGAATCAACTATTATGTACACAAACATAAGTGATGGTAGCTAACAGTATTAACCTACAGTTGAATAAATGAATATACTCTATACTAATCAGATAGAACCTGTCATCAATGGCATCACGAAATACTTCTTTGGCGCTATTGGCACTTGGCATTTTGTTATGATATAATACGCTATATATTGACAAGTCACTACTTATTATTGATATTTAAAATACAAGTATAACAATGCAGTCAGTCAATATAATTGTTATTTTATATTACAAACCAGAAAGTACTACACGGATTTCATCCGAACCTTCTCCTGTTCTTCTCCTGCATCCGCTCCAGTTACGGCTATGGACGGGACTAAAAACATTTCATTCAATTTGAAAGTTATGTTTCTTGATTGGTTACACAGTTTGTTATTTGTGTTCATTTCAATCAGCAAATGTGTAATCAACAGCATCACCGGGAACTTATTTGGCGCTGTTGTCATATGTTTTTTACTGACTGCTACCTATTGTATCAGTTTTTTTGCAAATCTGTTTCTTCCAACTCACTGTCTACATGTCGTTTGACGGACATGCTTCTCTCATGTCGTGGACCTTCTTTACTCAATAACCTTCTGATGAGGGGAGATGCTGTGGGCTTCACTTCATTCGCCGTACTGATTACCGAGCAACGTGGTCGCACTACCTCCAGGCGGGGCTAAAGTTGGACTGGGTTATGCCACATTCATACTTTTTTCGCCGACGTCAATAGTGAAAGAAACATGCGTATTGGTTTACGCTGGCGTGATTTCGATACACTAACAACACCGTTGAACCAGCGTCGAACCTCGATTTCAAACAATGAAAGCGGTAATGATGTCGTTCCAGAGAGAGAGCTTAAGCTGTTGGGAATTATTATTCAAGATGTGTATCGATTGATATTCTGTCACCTGTAACAGGTCCTCGTCTGAATCCACTTCCTCGTGTGGCTTTTCTCCATCTTTCAGCTCCAGATGAAGTGACGGTCCTCCGGGGAAAAGTTGACCGTCCTGCGCCTTCTCGATGGCGATTCGTAACTGAATATAGGGGGTTCTTAGTTGGTAATACACATAGTTAGTGGTTAAATAGTTGTAGTTTGATATGTGAACACATCTTAATTTTCAAGTTTCATCTTTGACACAGGATCAAACTACAAGTATGACCGTTTACCCTGTTTGTAGCGGTGACTAGTGTTGAACGATATACTCGTACTCCCAAAATTGTGTGTGTAACGGTAAGAATACATCTTTCCTGGTTGTTGTGAATAGTTAATTTGGAATGAGGTCAAAATTTACCGTACAACATGGGAATATGTCGAAAACCTTACCTCTCTAAGCGACACGACGCCAATCAGTTTACCGAACTTCGTCACATAGGCTCTGCTCAATCCTAACAGAGAGAACAGAGAATGCACCTGAATAATGTTTAGTTATTTTGGAATTCTAGGACCGTTTTTGATCTGTTCTTGGTTTTACAAACTGTAGTAATTTTTTGATTAGAATTCAATGTTTTAAATGTGATGTATGATTACACGAATTCTGTATTTTCTCATTTTTATCAGACGAACAATTTTTTTATTGTTTTTTTTTCGTAAGTGATACTTGTGAAAATTGAGTTAGTTCTACGAACAATAGAGAAAAGAAAATTTTAAGTTCATGTTCCAATGCGTAAACTGTTAGGTTACCATGGATGAGAGAGACATTTCATCAATTCGCTACAACCTACAGCCCACCTTGAACAAGGAAGTGTGTTCGACTAGTTGGAAAGGGGCGGGGTCTATTTTGAGATGGTCCACATCGAGCACAGCCGACAGTCTGCCCATCTCCCAGAGGCGACGCTGAAAATTGAATTTGTAAAAAATATTCTTTGTTTTGTAGATTCTTTGTTACACGGTAGAATTACTGAAAGGTGTTATGATCAAACTACAATAACAACTGAGCTTAAATCCTCCACATTCTCAGACCAACACCTGTAGCGCATCTCGGGTATTCACCACGAATAAATGAATAAAAACATTCAAGCAAATTGAATTTGGCGAGATTGACGTATAAATCTCTTCCCACCACAATTTGTCATTGAACCATTCAATATATCCACATTTCCGGAACCGACCTCTTGGTCGTGTAGGTCAAAATCGTTGCTGTTCGTGTCTTTCCGTTGTAGTCTTCCGAAACTTAGTCGAGTTATCGTGCTGCGGAACATATCTGAAAACTATATAATTAAGAGAAGTGAAACATTGTTAATGTCTAAAATTCTTACTGTAAGTGTCTACTTTAGGTTTTTTAATTTCCAGTATTGGAAAACCTCAACTTTTCGGATTCGGCCGAAAGTCGATAAAAAAACTGCGGAATCGTGGCTGTGAATGGAGTGAAGAAAACCTACACAGAAACTTTCCGGTCGGACATTAACCATCAAAAAGCACATCGGTGATTCGTATTTAGTTTCTGAGGAAGTAAACTAAGCTCAAGATAAACAGACTATGAACTCGCCGGCGAGTGTGGAGTCGTGACTGTGGATGGTATGGTGTTGCTGTCCCCCACTGAACTGTCTTCCCTCTATGGCTAGGGTCATTCTCTCACAGTCACTGTGACGGCGACCTGCAATAGAATTTATAGGAAGTAACTAAAACTATACATTTTTCGTAGTTTGGTCTCAGTTTCGACCGAACAACCAGGATAGAATTCCACACACACGGCAGGACAGGGCCCCATACTCCATATAGGCTATAGCCTCTGAAATCTTTGAGGATATGGTTTGTTTTTGTTGTTCGATTAGAATTCGTAATCTTCTTCGATTCAAATGGTGGGAAGTATTCAAAGAATACGATATTACTTGGAAACGAGAAGACGTGAGTAGAAATTTAACACAAAAAATACCTCTGCTATTACGGCGACCCAGTCGCGGAATTTCCTTCACGAGCGACATTCTGCAAACTGCTCAGTGAAAATACAATAACACATGCACACCGATAAACGTGAGACGGGATAAATCTTCAAACGTCGAGTTTTCTAAGTTCAGTGTGTTTAATTCTGGACAAACCTCGCGTTTATTAGTAATGCCGTAATAGATGTTATGCACTAGATATTTCGTAGTACTTGTGTTACACGCATGTTTTGGGATGGGTTCGAGTCCAACATGAGGTTTTTTCATGTTTTCTCGCATGATATTAGGGATTGGTTCGAGACATGAAGAAACCAACACGAGACATAATTTAGAAGTTTTCTCTCACTCACCGTCTTCCATAACTGGCGCTTCTCGCGGGTTCCATGGTGGTCCGATGTCCTTCCGCGCTGTTCAGAGATAACCGCGCGCGGCTCTGCTGACGAGCGTACGCGTCACGGATACGACGAGTTGCTTCTGGAAAAGGTCAATTTTAAAAAAAACTTCTTCACTTAAGATAAAACTAAAAGATTGAGGTACTTTTGTGAAAGTTTTCACCACGATGATCGCTTTGGTCCTTTTCAGTGAAACGGAAAAACACGATAGCAACAACGCAATGAAGCGCGAAAATAGAATTGAATACTCTACGGCGAATTCTTGTCATTGTACTGTAATCTCTCAGTAATATGACCTTAGCTGTACCTGTCTGTCTGGCCTGAATTCCAATCCTCTCGTCTATCTGCTCCTGCAATACTGCCCTGCTAGCTGAGCCGAGTAAAACCATTGACTCTAAAAATGTCATGTGTGAAGCAATGTTAAAATCAGTTCATCCGTCTAGTAGGGGTTAGTAAGTAATCACGTCTACTAGCTCAAAACAGTACTGTCAACATTCACTCTATATGATTAGGTTAATGTGCTCAGTAAGAGATGTACTCAAAACCGTTTCGACCCTGATTCAAGACGGTTTTGGGTTTTCTCAGAGGGTTGGGTCATCATCAGTTGAACCCCTCTGAGAAAATGAAAACAGGACGAAAAGACTCTATAGTTGGTTTCATTCCCACTGAGACCTGTTGGCAGCGTGCCAAGATTCTCGGATAATCATTTCTCACAGCAAACATAAGTATTCTGGAAACTTTTTTCCTTTTCGTGAGTATTCGACACAGAACAACCATTAACAGAGATTTGCAGTTTTTTGAAAAACTTCAAAGTGGTGAAAAATAGCCTGGAATATTCATTGGAACACTGCCAAGTCTAAGAGGATCAATTCAATTAGTGAGACAACCAGTAGAATGGCACCCGGGGTAGGTAAGCGGTATGTCTTTGAATGGCGGCAAGCGTTTGATTATGTTCTGCGCATCCCTAATTGGCATACTATCTAACAGGGAGCGGAATTTGAAAATGAACGTTAGCTTACTAGTTACACTGTAGTTCTCAAAGTAAACGAAAACTATATATCATTTAGTGAATATATCATTTCAAAGCATAGGGACTCAGGAAAATGATCACACGTCTTGTAGATTCTGTAGTTTTTCCTTGTGTTGTGTAAATAAGGGTAAGCTCATGTAAAGTGATACAAACTTGGAGAATAAGAAAAAAGAGTATAAAAATTAGTACGTTTTGCCTCTACCCCAAACTTAATCGAATGCAGTGTCCCGGATGGAGCTAAACTTTCAGTAAATAACTAATCCTACCACCACACTTCGAAGGAACTTCATCAGGGTTATGAATAGAGCCGAAGGTTTGCAACGTAACTGTGAATATTTACATTTAAGAAATAGAAGAGTTCTGTCGCTAGTCAAAAATGCCAGGGAAGCTTTCACATAATCCGTTTCTAGTCTACGTGACTTACATAACTAACTCGTGCTCAGAGTTTCCGTTTGAAAAAAAATTGAAAAAAGACAGAGCGATAAAGTTGTGAGAAAGTGTTATGTAGAGTCTGTATCAACGCCACTAAGTGATTTAATTTTGTTTAACCTGAGGTGCGAATTCGGAGCCAACTCCGTACGACACCTCACTTCAGCAGGCCATATAACGGGCGCGAAACTATCGTAAATCAAAATTTTTACTACGATAGCACGTAGTCAAGAACATTCCAAGATTGTGCATCTTTCGTTGGTTTCTCTAATTTTCAGAGGGGTTGCAACCTGGAATGTTGATTTCACATAAAGCTCGTCGATTGTTGAAGCAAGTAAGCAAGTGTTATTCAAGATAAACTACAGTTGCAACCCCAACCAGTATACTTGTTCGGACAACATAGCTTTCTGTTCTAGGTATTACATTGTTAGCAGCGTAGATTTTTTAGTGGATCACTCATATCTAAATCAACTACAACGAACACCAATAACGCTTAGTCAGTAGTGGTCTCACCAAAGTTTTGTGAACGTTTGACCGTTGTAGTAGTCTAATTGGTGGGTCAGTAACCGCGACCTTCTTGAATGGTTTTCAGATTGAACGTGAGCACACTTAGTTTCGTCTCATTGACTTTAGTTTGATATAGGTCGGTTGATGTAGGACTAACACAAAATCCTCTAATCTTCGTGTGCGTTGCTCTTTCATGATGATCAGCAACTAAATTTTCAGTGATGATAAAAATAAGCGGCTTGATTTTGTTTATTCGTGAAGAAAAGTGTGCGATAATCCAGAAGACTTACCACAAACATAAAGAGAAACATTTGTTATTCAATCATTACGATGAGGCAACTTTATTCAACCCGATATTTTGTTGCCCCTATCAGATAAACATTAACCAGGTTACTTGGTTAACCCTTTTGTTAACTACTTGTTAACCCCTAATTTCCCCCAAAAGACATTGTAAAAAAAAGGTATCAACAAAAGGGTTAACCAGTTAACCGGGGTAAGGTTTCCTGATAGGGTTAACGAAATACCGTTCTGAGGAATTGGCCTTCCGATGAACTCCATTTTGAAGTTATGAAACCAGAAAATACTTCTCAAGAAATGAACAGTTCTCATTTAACGAACTACCGTAGTTAAAGTATTAATAATGACAGTCTCGCGCCCAAATATTCTTATCTTGATGGAAGCTTAAGTTCGGTATTCCGTATTTTTTTTACACGCACGATGATAGGGTGCTGAATGTTATATATTTACGATTCAAGAACCGGTTTATAAGGTTTGTACTACATTTTTGCAGCTTTTCAACTGTGTGATTGTAATAAGTAACTTCAGAGTAGTTCAAAAATGTATTGCTCGCCCTATAAGATTTCTAAGTAATCTTTTACGCTTTGTGACTTAACAAATGTGCACTAGCTGGCTTTCCATGCCCATGACTGTCACCCCAGGTACCAATTAAGAGAGACGACCATCGAACACCTCTGGTGCTAATTAAGAGAGACGACCATCAGGGGGTGAAGGAAGGGGGGGGAATCGACGTAAGACCTAGCTGTACAACTGAAAAACTAGACAGTGATGTAGACGTTATGTTTAGAACTTTATTAACGCCTTCACTCACTCTTGTCGACCACAATGGGGAATGCTTTCATTCGAGGGAAGCTCTCCAACAGATTTCTCAGATCGGCCAACCGCATCTTCTTCCAAATAAACTTCACGTCGTTGATCATTATCTGATCTACTTGAATGTTGTGGAATCTGCAACAATCCATTTCAAATAATTGATTGCAAAGAATTCATGTAAACTCCGTTGCCTAATTCAAAGTACTGGGAGAACTTGGGCACGAATTCCATGGTCAATCGACTTCCGATCTCCTTTAAACATTAGTAATTAGATGACTTGTGTGGCACGTTCCACGCCTGGAGTAACGTGTCATTCTTGTAAAGGGTTTACTTTTGGACTTACGGATAACACTATATGAACTAACAACGATGAGTACGCATTAAAGAAGATACCGGTACTTCAATTTTGCGTCTCTCGCTTCACATATTATTTTGCGAGACTGAACCCGGCTGGAGCTTAGATCAGAGAAATGGCGTTAGTTTGAGGGCCGGAACGATTTTGGATACAGTCTCTGAACTGACATGGATGAGGCGTGTGACAGATCTGGTAGATAGGGTAGATGTTTCATCTGGATGATACTGTCGTATATCGAGGGCTGCAGGTACGAACACACCGCATTCGCTATCACGACTGCGATCTGGAAAATTTCTGTCTCTGACTCAATTCTATAGGCCTAATTCTATGGATTCTATGAGCTCTGTCATTTCTAGTCAAATGGATTTTACGACTGCTATCTGGAGAATTACTGTCATTTGTCTGACAGAAAGAACTCGTGTCTGTATAACAGGGTTGCTTCGAGTCCTACAGCCGACAGATATTCTAAATTGATTGGCTACTTTCCACATATCGTGCATGCAAACATTCGTGTTCAGTTTTCAATAAGTGTTGGATTTGGAATCGAGCTCAATCGAGATGATGATTGTTTCTCGTTGTTCGTATGACATATATCGTTTAGACTCCATCCCATCCTCGTGCATGCAGTAGGATTAGTTTTGTAAACGCGCCTGCCTCTCTACGATCTACACACTCTCTTATCTGCTGGTAGACAATGAATGATCGATGGCGAATTGATTGGATCGTTGCTGTCGCTGTTGGTGAAATGAAGACTAAACACTGACCATAACTGGTAGAATGTGCATGAGTTGTCCAGTTAGTTCGAATACGATGACTGCCACCGACACGGTGTGAGTAACTGCACCACAGAAGGCTGCCGCACCTGGAATTATTTTTGAATCACTTTTGATGGAAAAACAACAAACCCCTGTACGCAAGCAATCCGCATTGAACTAACAAACATCCCGATAGCCACATACTCTGCATTTTACGTTTTCGGAAAGTAATGAACGCTAATTTACTTATAAATAACATATTTATTGAGCCAGACGGTAACATCTCTGTTGATCTAGTCTATCCAGTGTATCTCCCTTGTTATTTCACAGTTCTTCAATTTACTCTATTTGTTGTGGCTTTTCACTTATAATTAAAAATTTATTATGTGCCTGAAGGTCAAACTACAACTGAGATATGACCTACCAACGATAGCGTAGACGCCCGGGTAGATTTCGAGCGGATCGGTGGACCTTATTCCGTCTGGGTACATTTCCGACATATACTCTCCGACCTGGAAAAACATCTGATTTCTGCGGCTGCCCTCAGAAAGGCCTATGCTCTCTTCTCTCTCGCCCTATATACTTTGGTACGCCGTATCTAGTGTGGGTAGCGTCAAGCGAAACTGTCTTCATATTTCTCCTTGCTCTTTTCTCTTCCGTCCTATAGTTCGTTCCATACGCACTGAGACCTGTTGGCAGCGTGCCAATATTTTCGGATGACCATTTCTCAGAGAAAATATGAATATTCTGGAACCTTTTTCGATTTTCGTGTTCTTATGAAACAGAACAACCCATAAAAGAGATTTCAAAGTTTTTGAAAAGCCACAAAGTGGTGAAAACCACCCTGGAACATTCCTTGGCCTGCTGCCAAGTATCAGTTGGAACGACCGGAACTATAGCATCATTTTACTCCGTTTGTGGTTTGATCTCGCTGTTTTTAATGCATAAATTTGAACTACAACTGAGTTTTGTCAGACTTCATGAAAAAGTTTCACCTACCAGGCGTCCAAAAGATGCTCCAATCACGAAAACAGGCATGAAGATTCCGGCCGGAATTGGCAAAGTAGTCGATATTATACTGATTACAAACTGAAACGGGACAAAAAAATTAAGAGAATGATGAGAAAAACGAAAAAATCTGAAACGCGTAGGTCAAAAATGAATGGATTTTCGTTATTCGTGAAACGTCACGTGAAACGATGTGAATGAAAAGTGCTGACAAATGTGGTGGTGAAGAGGGAGAGTGCCATGAACACACTATTGGTACCGTCTTTGGTCCACTCGTCCAGAAACCCTGGAAATGAATTCGGTTTAGCATGAGATTGGAAAGAGACAAACTAAGTATCCACTCAGAGCGAGCAAGTGTTTTCTTATCTAAATCTTACTCTAAACTTTTTTTCATCCATACATGATTCTCTTTCCTGTGGCTTTGGAAGCTGCAATCACGTGGCCTCACTTTTTCATTGTTTTTTTTAAATACTTCCCAATGCAACATTTGTTGAGCTGGAAAACGTTAAAAAACAATCTAAACAATTAAGTTAGATTATCTACCTGGGGGACACGAATTATGATGATGAGGAAGCGCGTTCCACGTGCAGTTAGAGAAGAACATCTTCAGCGTCTGGGCGAACTTGTGCTGCAATGAAAAAAGTGAAGAAAAACTAAAAAAAACACAAATGAGAAGCTGAACTTGGTGTGGGAAAAACAGCGAAGACTACAGTGAATCTTGTTCAAAGTTCAAACTTTCCGACTAGAACTATCAATGTTTGAGTTTTCGCGTTCTGGATAAACGAGCTTTCAAATCAGGAGTTTCGTTTTGAAACTTGGAGAAATTTTTCATCAGAAAATGTTTTCTGCTCAGGGTTGTACTTTGCTGAACAATTCAAATTACACCAACTCTATACACTGCCTTCTCAAATTACGTATGTACCTCTCCCGAAAGAAACTGTCCGAATCCTTTGGGATAGGTTAGGGAAGAGACAAGAAAGGCGACCAGAATCGGGTAAAGAATCCAACTGAAAATGTAGGAAGTGATAAAATCTTTATTGTATTTTGATGTCTTCATACACCGGCCAGATCAAACTACAACACTGCGGGATATATAACACCGAAAAAGAATTCTTCGGAAGTGTGAACCTTAGAGTGGTGAAATGTGTAGAAGAACTGTATTCCGAAATGATTGTTTATCTAGTTCGTTTTCGCACAAAAAATCGAGGAATTCAAAATTTGTACATTGGACGGAAATGTTTCAAAACTAACTTTTTCTGAATGATTCTCTTGGCAATGGTGGATCTGCGTAGAAACAGGACAAGAGTTCTTTGAGACTTGATGTACAGCGCGCCACCAAAACCGCACACGAGCCTGAAAGACCGAAATTAACTGTTTTTGTTCATTTTGTAATTTGTTTACATGTTTTTCTAAAGTTTTGTTGAAGTTTCGTTGAAATGAAGTAAAGTGAAGTTTCGTTGAAGTCTTGAAGTTGAAGTAAAGTTTTGTTAAAGTGCTAAAGTTTTGTCGTTGCTAAAGTTTTGTTATGTTCCAAGAATTCATTGTACCTATGTGAAAAAAGTAACGCGGTTCCACAGGTTCGGTCAATACTCAATATAGTCGACAACCTCCAACTGCGACTCCTACAGTACACTAATTAATTTTCCAATTATTATTTCTTGAAGCAAGTAGCAATCAGAACCAAATGCGCAAAGTTGTTAACAATTTGTACGTATATAAAACCGGAGTGAAAACTTTTAGGTAGAAATAATGAAAACTGTTGTATTGGAGGTGTTCCGCTCACCCAATCATGGCAAATATGGGAAGTTCCTCAGGGAAAAATGCCTCCTTAGGAAACCTGGTTTGGTAGTAGGCGATCACGGTCACTGCAACAACTACTGTTTTTCTCAAGCACAGGGTGTGTTCCACCTTATTATGAACGTTTCTATAAAAATTTACGTTAGGCTGCGTTATGGCATGGCGCGTTGTGGTGGAAGAGCAAAGTTCGACTAGCTAACTTTCCATCTTGTTGCAATTTATATCACTACCTCAAAGGCATTATCATAGTCAGTGGCGATGAAACTTGTTTTGTACAGTCTCTCACTTCGAGACATTACTGAGTGGCTCTACGGCTGCAGTCTGGTGATGTGCAAATCACATATAGTCGAAGTGAGGATAACAGACGAATTACGAACATTCACGTATTGTCCACGTGTCGCTCACGTGTTCACGTGTATGTTGTACCTTCTTGTACCTTCGGAAGGAGTTAACCAGAGACGACAAATGCGAAACGTTGTCGCGGAGCAGAGCGCCGCGAAGAAGCCGCGCCAATAGTTTCGGACGGCAAAGTATACGGATGTTACTTCTATGGAGAAGAGCACTCCTAAATAGAGAACTAATTGTTACATGGAGAAACAACTTTCGAAAACTCAAATATTGATCGAGTTTGCGACAAAAACTGTGCTAGTCTCTCACAAAACGTTACACGGGGAAAAAAACCAAGATTCACCATAGGCTTTCGAGAGAGAACATGTGACGACTAACGATGTACTCCTGTGCCCAGTTGTAGCACGGCAATAAGAAATTTCTGTTCAAGTCCTGAGTTTGGATGTCAAATGTGAGTCTTAACTCGACATTTTTCTGTTCTCTTCATAAACTGAACAAGAAACGTACCTCCAATAGGGGCGCTGAACGTGCAGGCGACTCCCACAGCACAACCAGCGGCTAACATCTCAGTTGATCTCGACTCATTCGCATACGCACCCTTAACAGTTTTTCAGGTATTAACTTTTTCAGTCTCGCTGTTCAGTTCCCCTGAGCAAGAGAAAAAAACGTCGAAAAATGTATGAAAAACCATGAAACGCAAATTCACTCGTCAGATGGTAACACTTTCAGTCCCCATCCTATTTGAAGAAACGTTTATCACATCTACGGACCTTTTACAGAGCCTATTCGGAGTTTAGTGATCAGAAAGAAATCTATTTACTCATTCAACATCTAAGGCCGCACACGAAGATGACTGAACCTACCCTGATTCCTCCGACGAACCTAGATAGCTGGTTAGCCACCACGGAAGCAACGTGCACGAAGGGACCCTGAAGCAATTTACAAATAAAAATTTGATTCAATAAAGATACTTTCTACTGCTACCATTCTAAATAAGCCATCAGGCCATTATTAACGGACAGGATCAACCTTTTTTCGCTACAATAATTTGACTTAGGTGCTCATAATCATTCGTTTTATTTTAAGTTCTGAAAACAGGTTTTTCATGTCTTTTTTGTTGAAATCTATTCATGACGTACGTAATCTTGGTTTAAGTGTTGTTGATGTAATTCTACATGGCTAATGAATTATTATTATCGCGCGCAGCGCGAAGCGCTGTGCGAGATTTGTCTTTGGTCCGGCTAATGCGCGCCTCTGTTTTTTTAGTTTTCTCATAAAGGCTAAAATTCGCAAAACAGATTTTTTAATAAATTGGACATGTTCTAAAGCATATTTGCAAGTTGTGTTCCAAATTTGAACGAAATCCGTCTTGATTGAGCTAAGTTATGACGTTTTCGCTTCATCCAGAGCGCCAACTTCCGTCGTGTTTCCTTCCGGGCGTTTACACAATACTATCTAGACCGTAACTCAACCGATTTGGCTGAGGTTTGGAGTCATGATAGGATTTATACTCAATCCCCAGCTGCGCAAATTTTTTTTTGAAAAAAATCATTTCTCACCAAATTACAGCCTTTTGAATTGAAAGTTTCTGCGTCTCTCCATTTAGCACGCTCTCTCGCTTTCTCTGTCAGGTCGGTTATGCTGTTATGCAAACTGTCTTGTAACTTAGGGTAACACTGACCGATTTCGATGGAAATTTAAATATGATACCATCGTGACTTTAATATAAGTAAAAAGCTATCGGTGACGTCATTCAGAATTCTGGAGACCCGATGACGTCATCTTTGAAAAGTGCAAAGTTGACGTCAAATTTTTCTCCAAATGATGACAATAGTTGGCAAGTGGATTATTAACGATGGTTCTCCATCGAAAGATGACGTATTCTGGGATTCTGAAAGCCGGATGACGTCATTTTTGAAAAGTGCAAAGTTGACGTCACATTTGTTTTCAAATGTGAAAATATCTCAAAAATGGTATATTAACGACTAGCCGGTCCCGCGGCTAACGCCGCGGGCCCGTCTAGCGTGCATGTTAGCTATGTTTTGCAACTTTATTCAGAGTTGTTACCACGTTTCTAACTTTTTTTGAAAGTTTCAAACTGCTTCGAGTAGTTTGACGACTTGACGTCTTCTGACCTTCAGAATCTTATCTGACGTGATCGTCACTCCGTGAAACAAAGTGATCGTAACATTCTTTGGACTCTTTCCTACTCGTTCTGAGAGTTTCAGATAATTTGAACGAAGTCCATTTTTGACGTCTTCTGACATTCTGAATATTACTTGTCGTTAATTAGAATGCATATAGTCTTCACGTATGAGTGTAGATTACGTGTCGCAGTAGCTGTAAATCTTAAAGAAGGAATTTGGAAGAACACGACTTTTTTTGCTAGTGAAGTGCTTGGTATGTGACATCATCAATTGATAGTTTGAGCTCAAAACATAAGAATTATTGTAACTTTGTTGTAAATCAATCAATCATTCAATCAATCAAAATATTCTAACTGGTCACGTTGTTTGGTAATTGTAAAGAAGAAAATGACTCCTCTGTACGAATAGAATGTAGTAAACATGTTTGTCTGTGACGTCATCACATGCATGATACTCAGGTTGTTTACTTGATTTCGATTTGAAAGAGAGCGTGCCCGTCTAGCGTGCATGTTAGCTGTGTTTGGAACTTTATTTAAAGTTGTTACCACGTTTCTTACTTTTTTCTGAACGTATCAAACTGCTTCGAGTAGTTTGACGACTGGACGTCTTCTGGCCTCCAAAATCTTTTTTGACGTGATGGTCACCTCGTGAAATAATGCAATCTTAACATTTTTGGACTCTTTCCTACTTGTTCTGAGAGTTTCAGAAAGTTGGAACGTAGTTCATTTTTGACGTAATCTGACATTCTGAATATTACTCGTCGTTGCTTAGGATTCATGAAGTCTTCACGTATGAGTATGATCTACGGTTTGCAATAACTTGGAGCCCGGAAAAAACTATTTCAAAGAACTTGACTTTTTTGCTAGTGAAATGCTTGGTATGTGACGTCATCAATTGATGGTTTGATCTTGAAGTTAAAAACTACTGTAACTTGGTTCGTTTTTCTCCGATGTGCCTCGTGTTTTAATTTCTGAGTTGTTCATGAGTAGTGGAATACAATGACACTAAGCTTGTGAACCTATCTATTTCCATATCGATTTTAGCTCCAACTCATATTTATTGCACTAAAAAATTCAATAGTTGACCTTTGACCTTAATTCTTAGGCATTGCAATCTTTATCTAATACTGGTCCAACCCTATGAGTTTCAAGTCATGGCTATCATTTAGACGATCAGGAGATGCGTGGGAAAATGTCGAGTCCGGGGTAGCTTAAAAGTGAACCTATTTGCGCCGTATCTAGTACGGGTTGGACTTTTAAAACTTGAATAACTCGAGAACGGCTAAATGGTTTTGCTCAATTTTTCATACACTTTGCCGGTCCATTGATCTTCGTTTATGTTCACAATTTGAGATTTACTGCGTGAGTTTGGCTGTTTCACTTTTTTCTAAAAAAGATATTTAAAAAATTATTTTTGAGAAATTCAAAAATCCGTTAACAACAAATTGTTTCAATTCTGTATGCACATCTTTTGCACGAATCTCAAAAACTCAATCACATTTTGAACATGTGCCCCACCGAAATGAATGAAATTTTTTGTTGAGTTTTATCAACGCTTACAGAGCACTCGTCATCTGAGATGAAGTTTTTACGTCTACAAAGTATAGTACCTGACAATTAACTCTATACTATATTTCAATTAACAAATAGCAAACTGCACGTTAACAGTAGGAAATCGATCTAAATAAAACGTATCACTTTTTCAACTTTTGTGTACTAAAAATCGGGTATTGAATTTGAGGTGTTTATGTTCAGGTGTAATAATATACTGGTCCTGAGTGATCTTCAACTTTAATAAATTGCAACGTTTTCTCATTTTGAAATTTTTCAAAAGTGCAAAAAATTTCTTCGAAAATTCCTATCTTGAAAACTATTACGAATTTTCAATCGATATTTGGTCGGTAGTACTTGCTTATGGTACACTTGTGCTGTGCCAAGTTTCAGCCGGATCCTTTCAATGTACGAGGTATGAGAAACAAAAATAGATAAAAAAATTGACATTTTTCATGATCTATAAAAAAAATTCCAGAAGAGTCCGGCAAGGGGAGCACTCAGAATGAGTAGGACTACTGAAGTAGAGCACACTGTTGGAGCGGCGGCGTTTTTTTACCCTTTTCTACGTTAGCGTAACTTTACGTTAAGGCCCTAACTCAAAAATGTACCGCGGCCGATTGCATTTATTTGATGGCCTCTAAGTACTGTTAGAGTTAGGGAGCAATCGTAACAACTTTTCGACAAAATCTTCACATGGTATATAGGTGGGGTGATGAAACTTTATCTAAATATGACTTATTCTGGAATTCAGGAGGCCAGATCCCAGATGACGTCAACTTTAAAAAAATTACGTGAAATATGTTTTCGAATGCTGAAATGACTTAAAATGGTCAATTCACGATGAAACTTCATTCAAACATGACGTATTCTGGGATTCTTAAAGAAACCGTTCCGCTATAATTTGAGTTTACGAAAAATTTAAAAAGCTCGAAAAAGTTTCTTAATGTCTTTCAATAGACCATGAAAAAACTTTTTGATTGGAAATTTGTAAAATTTGCATAACATCAAGCAATAAAAAAAGGACATGAACATTTTCACTGTGACGCAACTTGACTTTGTTTATTCACGTCCAGATTTATTTTCATTTCGTAGTCTCTAATTGTGTTGTCGTGTATGATAGAAGGTTTTAAAAATATTTGTGTACTTCCATAGGGTATTTTGAGCATACCCCGTACGCAACTCCCTCATCGGTGTCATTACGTGAGACGCTTTTCTGAGAAAACGAAGCAAGATAGATATATAAAAGTATATATTTTTGATAATGGTTTTTCATTTGCCAAAAGGTCAGAGGGATAACTCATAAGTCAAAATTAGAGAGGGACGGATTCTTTAAGGGCAGATAAAGTAAGTTTTTAGAACTGCAATGTTGACGTCATTTTTTTTCGAATGGTGGTAATACTTGACAAGTGGTTCATTAAGAAAACAATTTTGTCTGCACCGTACAGATCAAACCACCTCTCTACATACCTACGGCATGTATACAAAAAGAGAAAAATTCATGAAAAAGTGGGGGCCCAACGATTGTGAGATTTGTCTTCTGCTGTGCGCCGCTTAGACAACTACTCTCAAATGGAGCAGCTACTGCTACAAAAACCGAAAAATACTAATATACTCAAGTATAACTGTTCATTACAAACATACAAAAGTCGTAAAATATTTTTTAAACCTGTAAACTAGAATCTGCAAATAACCGAAAAATACTAATATACTCAAGTATAACTGTTCATTACAAACATACAAAAGTCGTAAAATATTTTCTCAAACCTGAAAACTAGAAACTACAAATCACAGATGTTAACTCAACGTAGTCAATTATAGAGTTCCTGATTTTGTGCACAATGGTTGGCATTTTTTGTCATTACTTCAATTCTAGCTGCTATAACGTTTTTCATGTTATTAAACAGTTGTTCTCTCGTTCGCAGCTGTGATTTGTAGATTCTAGTTTACAGGTTTGAGAAAATATTTTACGACTTTTGTATGTTTGTAATGAACAGTTATACTTGAGTATATTAGTATTTTTCGGTTATTTGCAGATTCTAGTTTACAGGTTTAAAAAATATTTTACGACTTTTGTATGTTTGTAATGAACAGTTATACTTGAGTATATTAGTATTTTTCGGTTTTTGTAGCAGTAGCTGCTCCATTTGAGAGTAGTTGTCTAAGCGGCGCACAGCAGAAGACAAATCTCACAATCGTTGGGCCCCCACTTTTTCATGATTATTATTAACCTCTTTTCCGATCGGCAACCCGCTGCCCAAAGATAGAGTTAACCCGACCATTTTAGACAACAACGTCCTCACGGTCAGGTATTCCTTCAGTATTACTCCTCGCATGATGGTCTTCATCTCCGGAATACCGGATCCTGCAAAATAAGGTTTATAAGACTTTAGAGTTAAGTATACTATAATTGAATCTTTAAAGCAATTTCTCAGCAAACTCAAAATCCCGAGTAACGACAGAGGTAATGGCTAAAACCGTTGTTTTATATATATTATCGATCCTATATACTCACCTATTGCCTGTGGCGCCACATAGTGTGCGAATAACGCGGAAGATGTTACCAGTACAACCGCATATAACATCCACACGAGATAGGTGAAATAGAAATGGTCGGCTTCTGATTCTAATTCACTAGCCCAACGATACGTAGAGATGTGCCCTGAAATGTGTTTCGTAATGTGAAGAAACCGAGAGCTGTTCTGTGTTCCGGATAAAACTACAACTTCGATTGGTTCGTTGCGCTGTGGTTCAGCGTTTCTCAAATCACCTAACATTTTTCATCTTGAAAGTTAAACTAATAAAAGATAAAGAGGTGAACAATGAGAAAACCAACATGTTTGTAGATGTTCAATGGCGAATTCCATGGTGAGCGAGCAGATGGCAGTACTTATGCCGAGAAGGGCCAGGAACATCCAGTCCTCCACCAGAAAACGGACTATTCGACTCATCATTCCTGTAACAACATTCCACTTAGAAAAAATAGCAAGAAAGATGTAATGTCATTTCTATAATCGAGGTACCATTCAGAATGTTCAGTGGGCTAAATTGTGAGTGTGAGATAATACAGAGAGGAAGATAAACCGATTTTAACAATGGGTCTTCCGAGTTCTGCGAAGTTCTTGCGTTTTCGGATTTTCTGAGTTCGACTCTAACATGTTCAAAGTCCTATATGGGTCAACCATTTAGGTTAACTATGACCTCAAACAACAACAACGAAATCTATTTTTGTTACTTCTGGTTTTCACAGTGAAGGGACGGTAGTGTTACCCGTAATACTCAAAGAGAAATATCCAAAATGTTAGTCAACCAGGAGAATTATATAGAAGTTACCACCAACTTTCACATCTTCCGGGCATTCTGCTACTTTTCTGGCTCTGCATGTCCTCTAGATCATAGTTGCCCGCGGGCATTCCCAGCAGAGCAGCCTCTTCTGCTGTACTGTAATGGAGACCGAGGTGCTGGAAGAGTACTGGGAATGAAAAGTGACATAAAACGCAACTTGTGGCGTGTGGACGTCAAACTACAACCCATACATTTTACCATCCACTTTAAATCACGTTTTTATAACATGTTATACGATGATTATGTGTTTACCCTTTTCACCTCACGTTACTACACGTTCATTTTATGTTGATGTAAATAAAACTGTAAAACAAACCTTTATTACCATTACCGACTTGCTACTAACAGAACTGAGAAGGAAAGTGATAACAATCGATGACAATACCATCTTATAACAAAGTGCAGGTTTTCGCTGGATGTTTTCATAGTTTTCGATGGTTGGTAAACAGCCATAAACGTCAATCACCCCACGTGTGCAGAAAAAGGGATAGATGTTCGGATGGTTTTTGAAGATCACACGGGAAAGCAAAGGAAACTAAGACTAGTATAGTCTGTAGCACGGCCTCCGAGACATTTACAGTAAGAATTTAGGGGTTTTGTTGCGCCTAGTCACGTGAAGGGACATCTCAGATTGTGATGTTTTGCTGCACGTTACCGAGTTGTGCGAAAGTATTTAACATTCTTGCTATTTAGATATGCGTCTCCTTACAAATTTCGCTGATTCCCACCGGAAAGCAAGTTTCGTAAAGTAGTGCGTGAAACAAGAGACGGATGATTGGATGAAGGCGTCGGGATGTGGTAGTAGCATACGTACGATGGGCTTAGCACGTTTCACGTGACAACGGGACCATCACGTGAAATTTCTATGTTTTCTGACAACTCACTGCGTCTTTGAGTATCTCGAACACGTTGTTCCCGCTGTATTCTTCATCTTCTGACTCGTCTGAGATCAGGGATTTGGCGGGGTCTAGTGGGTTCATTTCAATGTCTGTAAAGTCATATAAAAAATGATCAAAACTGCGATATATTTTGATGTCGATACACGTCATAATTAACGAATTTCGACGAAGAAGCGACGGGATCAAACTATAAACACAGCGGGGTAGCTCAACATACACAGTATAAGCTAGCGAATAGCGAGCCCTATAACTCAAGCATCCAGGGTGGAGGAGGGGTCAGAAAGCACGAGCACACTAAACATACATATTGATCAAGCCTGCTTGTGAGCTGGGTCACCTGAGGTTACGTGTTCAAGTTCACGAGCAGGGCTCGAAATATGTAGGCTCAAGCAGCCAACAAACCTATCTTATTAAACGAGTTTGATTGACTCTTGTGCGAATCACCAACCGAAAAAATCAACTTGTCAAAAATCAGCTTATCTTGGCTCATTACGGGTACTGATACTGAGAACTGATGTTACTACATAAGCATATACGTGTTGGTGTTAATCCTCTGTACATCTAAAAGTCTTCGAAGAAGTTTTGTAGAATATGATCGAATAGAGTACAACTAATGTTCATTTAGTGTTTTGGGTGACTATTTGGTTCACTTCTAGTGTAATGACTGCAACGTTCCATACGCTGCAGTCGACACAAAAAACAGATGGAATGTGCGATATTCGTTTGACGACTATCAAAAGTGTTAGACAAATTACCCCTCGCCCTGTTTCGCTTTTTTCGGTTTCAGATGATGTAAGCAGCAAAGAACACTCAATATTGTAAAGCAAACATCTCCACAGAGTGTAACTCAGGATGAAAAAGTCTAGGTTATCGAAACAAGAAAAGTACACAGAATGGAATATAAATAAAGGCATACCTCTCAAAAACGTTGCGTACGTTACAACGAGAATGATACTAATCAGCTAAAAACTCTTGTTGTAGTACATGAGATTACAATTCTTCTCCGGTTTTCCGAAATACTGATCTACTTTTTTTCTGCGATATATTGAAGACATATTGTTCTGGACCAATAAATAAGGGGTAGGTCACGTTAGGCGACAAATCAAGCAAGAAACGGAGTGCAACATCAGACACAGCTGTTTGGTTCAACGTGGGCTTTCGGTGAAAAAATCGAACGTATTGAGAAAAGTGGAAAAAGAAAAAGAGTTCAACTTCGTTAAAGGTAATCAAATATGAACTCCGCACAATAACAGGCGTTACTTGATGTATCCCTCTATGTTTGTAGTTTGATTCCCGTTATAGTCGCCATTTTCCCCATAAAGACAGCAGAGGGTTCAATTGATTGAGCGTTGCCGGGCGAGCGGTCGTTGATTATCTGCCAACAGTTGAGAGAGTGTGCAGATCAATGATACACAGACGAACTGGCCGCTCGCCAAACCTCGTCCCATACAAAATCGATGGTACGGTGTCCACAATGGTTTGACAAATCCTATACTTTTCGGTCAAAATTAAACAACTATGGCGTGTCCAGACCCAACTACTACGAAGAGTTGGTCACTCTGTGCCTGGGCTGGACTATTATTGATGGACAGAAGAGTTTGCTGCAATTTTATCTAGGAATAGGTGATTTGAAAAACTTAATTCATTTCCCAAAATGTTTTCAAACAAGGAGAAAATGGCGCCTTTCAGTTTATGTTTAGACGAAAACGAATATAAACATTGCTCGGAACGGGGAATTTTTTCTCCAAAAAGTTGAAGTGGAAAAGTTGAAACCGTGTTTTTGATTTCGAATACACTGTTCCACCTAAAACCTAGGGCGCTATAGTAGATGAAATCAAGTTAATTAATTACAAAATTGTCCTGTTCTAAACTCGATTAGCTGTTTTTGAAATTCTAAAACAAAGATCAACAATATTGTTCGCAAAATCGATAATCTCCAGTATGAAACTCGTTGAAATCGAAAAGTCTGATTATCGTTCCACAATACCGAAACACTTTACAATGGTAATTTATTGTCTCGATGGCGCGCTTTTCTGATACGGTGCAAACTGTCACCAGTCGGTCACGGGCCAATTCAGATAAATGACGTGTCGAAGTTCGAACTGGGAGGGCTGCGTCTGATGATTGTAAAAAAGTTCCAAGTTTTAAAGAGTTTCCAAACTGAAGTTTACACGGTTTGACCCATCCTAGATAATGTAAATAGTAAATACAGAGGTGACAGATTTTCTTAGTTTTTTGAGCTCAAGACATGACATAAGTTACGAACAATGCCAGAAAACTACCGGAACACACTACAAACTCGACGAGATAAGACAACATATACAGTTTTGAACTGCTTTGAAAGGAGAGAAACCTATGAAACAGTAGTTAAATTAGTTTCAAAATAGTCACTTTGAGATTAATAGAGAACTAACTAACGAAATTTGACAACCTAATGGCAACGTTCACGTTTTGAAAACTGCTTCAAACTCTAAATTTGAACTAAAGCTGTTCACTGATCGATTTCATTGTGTAGACAGGCGGACAGTTTTTTGATATGAGATTAATAATGGTGACTTGAACTAGTTCTGCTGCTTTTTGCATAAAAATTTAGCGCTAACACACTTCATTCTCGTATAATTTACACCAGTTCTACAGAGACTGCCACAGTACGCAGTAGAACCTCTCAATGACCATTCTTCCTAATAGTGAATCCGAACCAAGTGCAAAATGGTCCACTTTTCCGATAGGATGTGCGTAATTAAAAAAGCCAAAAGTTCTGCAAACATACTGTGAGAAGTCTGTATTCCGCATATTGTGCACTTCACGCGCCTTATCGATCTATATCTAAAATCAGGAAAAACACGTGAAACGTGAAGTTATATCAGTAGCTGAAATTATCGTTTTTTATTCTCGGATTTTTCCGTGTATCTACTTTGGACTAGCAGCAAAACCCAGCCTCTTTACGATGAAAGACGCTAAGTTAGCAAACTGAACTTGTGAAACTTAACTATTGATACCAAGTGTTTTTGAAACAACTTCCAGTAACTTATTACACACGACATTATTGAGAATGGCCACATTTCAGTTGGAAAGCTTGGATCAAAATACAAACATAGCAAAACTGCGAAAAACGACCGTCATTGCGTGCCCTTCAAGGTTCGTTTGACGTTTGAATAAGAAGCGTATATCACGTAAAAAAGGTTTTCATGGAATTCCATCTGTTTGGAACTGCTTTTTGGAATTCATACATATACTTATCTCAGAAGTGTTTGGTGGAATTGTAATATGTATGATTAGTTATATAACCATGCAAATTAACAAAACAAACTACAAACATTGATTAGTGGGTAATTAGACTGTTTCCGGAATTTGAGAAGTATTGTATAAAACTGTATGGTATTTTTAAAAATTATGAAAATGAGAAAGCACACAATTAAAACAATCAAATTAACAAAATAAACATTGATTAGTGCGTAACTAGACTGTTCCCGGAATTCGAGAAGTGTTGTATAAAACTGTATCGTATACTAAAAATGTAAATTAAAAATCAAACAATTAAAACAATCAAATTAACAAAACAAACATTGATTAGTGCGTAATTAGAGTGTTTCCGGGGGCGGTCGTCCATTCAATAAACTAGATCTCGTATTGACAAGGTGGTGTAACAGAAGAAATGATTTCACGAACTGTTATCATAGGTTGATTGCGTTGGAACATCATACGCAAACCACAGAACAAACCCGTGAGAGCCTCTCATGAGTAATATCTGGCCACGAACCGCCCATGAGAATTTACTGACGGTCACACTACAGTATTGATTTCAGGAACTCCTATAATAGGTTGTAGGGTTGCGTGCGTTGAAACGTACCATAGATCAAACCCCTGAGAGCGTCTCATGAGTACTGTCTCGCCACAAACTTCTCATGAGATTCTAATGACGGTGACACCACAGTATTGATTTCACCAACCGATATCATAGGTTGCTTGCGTTGGAACATCATACCACAGAACAAATCAGTGAGAGTCACTCGCGAGTAGTATCTCATCACAAACTTCGCATGAGATTCTAGTAACGCTCACACTACAGCACTGAAATACCGTATTGAAGGTCAAGAGATAATACATGCGACATTCTCATGCTATAATCACGAAAACGTCTTCGGAGAGATTGTCTGCCAATATACGTAACCAAATCACCGTTGTAGTTTATTCTAGATACAAATTGTTGAGATTTTTCCGATCATTATCGCGTTGGAAACCTTCCAAACCAAAGCAACGGTTTTTGAATGTTTTGTTGCTCCGAGTTACTGTAACTTTAGTTTTCTGAGCGGTTGTCAAACTTTTCCTGATCGTTTTGGACGGCGGGCATTGTTTTACAGCTCCAACCAAATGAGATAATATCTGCATTCTCTTTTTTCTACCACTTTTTGATCTATTTTATCTTTTTGCGAGATGGATAGACAATGATTTGATCGGGTTCATATATGAAATATCATCTATTTTTAGCACATCTCAATGTCTTTCCGATTGGTTAAATAAACGTCAGATGGTAGAACCAGTTGGGAACTACCGATAATGCATGGAACACAGCTGAAATATGTATAGTAGTAAACTTTATTCTTTATTTTCATGTTTTAACTTCTGTTTTCTAACCTTTTCTACGCTTTCACACGTAATAAAGCATATATAATACACGGAACAATGTAATATAATACACGGAACAATGTCGAAATCTATATACAAATAAGTGGAAAAATCGAATGATAAAAAGAAACGTGGAGAATGAAGTAGCTATTTCGTTTTGATGTGTTCAACGCGTTTCACGTGTGTACACTCGTTCAAGCAATAAAGTCAATAAAAAAACTAGAATGTGCTGTGTATTTGTCTTTTCATGTTGTGTTTCTCTCTTCTAAGCTTTTGTCGTAGTCTTCACGCCGAAAAAGGTAAAAATAGAGATCATTCATTGAAAGAGGTGTCCAAGTATCTAAGATCACGTGAACGTCACGTGAGGACAAGGTGAATAGTTAGCAAACGTCTCTGGATGCTTGACATGGCTTGTTTCCGGGTGTTAGATACAACCTTGCCTTTGGTCCTGCACACACCTGAAACACAGTGATTTATACTACCCAAATTTCACAGCCCATCATCTTTGTGCAGTTTTCTTCAAATTTAAACTGAAGTTGACAAGAGCAGAAAACAATTGTAGAAGTGGAAATTCTCATAAATAAACTGGGAATCTCTAAATCAGAAGTTCATGAAAGTCTCGAACTGTGCCGTTGTTAAGTTGATTGTTGCTTCATAAAACTTCTTATTTTTTCCACACATTTCGCATAACAGCGAGCTGGACTACAACCGAAATATGACCGAATTCGCTTGATTGCAACTTGCTATTTTGGAATTTGGAAGTGAGTTACGAGGTTCATTTTACTTGTAATAAAAATACACTTACACAAACTCGGAACGCATCGATGGAGGCCGAGAGGGCGGGGGAGGGAGAGAGTGGCAGACTGCGAGAGGAAGATCCCACTCTCACTCCACCCATCAGACGAATCGCGCCGTCACGCTGAAAATAGTGGGTTGATGATGACAGTAAGTTGTAGTTTTATCCGACTAACAGTGGGGTGTAGTCTCATCTCCACACGCATCACGATGTTCAAGTTACAAAGAAAACGCACTATGCATCAAAGTACAGACACAGAAGAAGAGTACTACACTTACACTTTCAGTCGGCCTCTCTTGAACAACCCCTATAAACGATTTTCTGGGCGAATTTCTGTTTATGCAACACGAAAAAGCGGAAACAGCAAATCTTAGGTACTCAATCAGTTTTTCATTATTCCGAATTTCGCAACACACCTCGTGAATTCGCATTTCAATACGTAAAATAACGATTACTACACAGGATGAAGTGGAGTCAACTCGGACGTCATTGCAAACGTTCGAAACTGCTGTCGTTATTGTCAAACTTCTTCTATTTCATAACGTAGTGAATGCACAAAACGGAACGAACCGAGGTGTTGAAGTTGACCATGGTCTGTCCGACTATTTTGATGTTGTTCGCTTCCAAGCGGATTCCCTCATTTCCTCGAATCGATAGATTGTCCACTTTTATACTCAGGTTCTCGTCGATCGGGGATCGAATCTGTAGTCGAATTTGTTTGAAAAATACTATATGGGAATTGATCAAATCTTTGTATCAGTTTCATTTTATAAATACAACCAAAACGCAAACTACAAAATATAAAACTACAAACACAGCGGGAAAAGACAAACTACTCCGTACATTCATCACTGGCTATTTTTCTCGAAGACTATTTATCTCACTAGTCGTGTTGCCCACCTTGTTTGTGATAATTTTATTAGTAGAAATCTTTTTTATTTTCTTGTCCACCTTCACCATTGGGTGTTGTGCACTGAAAATTGGTCGACCACTGGACAGCGATTCTACCTGGAAAAATATACAATTCATGAAATTGTAAATAAGCTCGACAAAAACAGCGGAAACAAAAACAAATAGGGAAAGTTTCGCATTCTTTAACTGTATTCACAACTTGGGACGTAAGTGTTTCAACTTTAACGAAATGCAAATGATGTGAAAAGAACAGAAGCTAGCATGCAACAAGCCATCATCTTTTCAAGGAAAAATATATCAACAAGATATTCACCAGGAAATTGTCGGCATTCTGTATTTTACAGCCGTCTTCCTGAAGGACGAGTCGAGTTCCGTTTTCTTCCGCTGACAACAGAACCTGGAAAAGATATTTCGATCAATTTTCTTCAAAACACGAAAGAACGTTTTTGACCCCGAACCATCAAAAGTCAAAATAACAATAATTTACAAAGTCTAAAACTTGATATAGATCAAACAGTAAACCAGATAGGAAGGATTAAGCTTACCCTGGATCCGAAGATGTTCATATCCAGATTGGGATATCCATTCACGTGGCCTTCCGTCACCACCTGGCCAAGGTCGATGTTGTTCCCATTAAATTGAACTATCTGCAACAGGATTCATAGAGTTGTTTCAAGGGTTCTCAGCTGTTTGGCCAGCCAGTTTCGTGATGGTAGGCCAGTATTGGAAGTGAGAGATCAGAAACTTTCACGTTTGATAGCTCTCTATACTCTCTTACCTATCTAGCTCTATAGTGGCTATTCGTAGTCAATTTTTTGAGTAAAAAACACAGTCAAGTAATCGAAACAATCCGAGTTGCGAGTTTGCAACTGTTGAAGCCAATGTGGCGTGATTGGCAATCGATCGTGTTCCATTTCCACGTGAAAAGTTAGACAACCACCATCTAAGAGCCTCTACACACCGTAAAGTGCGAGACACATTAGATTTTCGTCAGTCTCCTTGAGATACCTTCTCCGTTTCTCTTGTTTTTGTGTTGAAAACCGTGTGGAACCGAATGAACTGCATTCCATGACGATCCATTTGAAGGGCGACTATCAACATTATGTTCATCTGAACATGAAAAAAATGGAAACAGTCATCAATACTTGACGACAACATACAACTTGCATTTGCCAATCTCGGATGTAACTTTAGCTTTATGGCGAGCAGTGATTCTACAAAACGGAGCATATAGTAGTTGAGAGATTAGTTAGGAACGTTATTACTTTACTCACGAATTCAAACTTACAAAACACAGGTTTTTTCTACTCACAATTAACAGAAAGAAGGCGAGGAATGCTAGAAGACCCAGACAGACCAGCAAGAGTAGGAGAGGACGCTTCCGCAGGCCGGCCGTCTGGAATATAAACCATTCAATTTGGAAGCTAGTTTAGAACAATTAATTAAGTTGGTTTCTAGTTAAATTCGAGCTAATCCAACTGAACTTTTGGGGAAAAAACACTATGTTCGCGATTGCGGTGGAACCGTACTTCACTGGTACGTTCATAGGTTCAAGGCTGTCACTTCCCGAATGAAGCATAGTCATAGGATTTTTCGAAACGTTGTGAACACCGTACCATCGATTTTGTAAGAGGCGGGGTTTGGCGAGAGGCCAGCCAGTCTGAGTATCCTTGATCAACACACTCTCTCATCTATTGGCAAATAATCAACGACCGCTCCCCCCTCATCGCTTAATCAATTTGCTGTCTTTATGGGGGAAACGGTGACTATATCAGAGAAGGCTTATACATTCAACTGTGCTGAATTCTCATCTGAAAATATGTTTTTCATTGAACCAGACACAAACTTTTCGAAGAAGGTTGCCTGGTATGAGCCAACTTTGTCGAAATTATCTGGCAAAACTCATACGGAGTCCAAATCGAATGCGTAAATTGTTAACATTCATGATAAGATTCACGTTATTAGAACTACTTGAAAAATTTACCATCTTACTGTAGGGGTATGAGTAGGAACGAAAAATACTATACCTCCATTGAGTCCTCTCTGCTGTCAGTGGCCGAGGGGAACGAGTTCTCGGAAGAGGTTCGGATATAGGCGGGTCGGGTCATTTTAATGGTTTCTTGGAAATCTCACCTAGAACACATAGAAGAAATGAACTCACAAAACAGAAACGTTCCACGGTAAGGCTGAGGCAAATCAAAAATCACATCTAAGGTCTTACACTATCTAAAAATGTTCAGTTGAATACACCTGAACTTTGTAGAAGAAGTTATCATGTGTTGCTCCGATGTGAAATAGTCAATTTCATGCTGAACACGTACTTCTGCATATTTGAAAAGATTCGACTACGGATTTTCAACAACTGGGCACATATAAAAATTCAGAAACAATACTTTGACAGATAGTTCACCTACCCGCCGCATTAGTTGCAAGTGCTCTACTCCTCTGTTTGGAAAATGAGAATTACATAATGAAGGAAGTTTAAAAGATAATATTTATTTCAAAATAATATCAACAAAGTGCGAGTTTCGAACTCATTCGATAGTAACACTAAAACAAACAAAGATAAATAACAATACAAAGGGAATATCCGCAATAGACTCATTCGGTGTCAGCAGTGTAATGGAAGAATGGACAGCTGGTGGCGATTCTCTGCCTGTCTATGCTCTCTCCCTCTCTCTATCTCTCTTTTTTCTAATTCCCTATTTATGTTTACATTTCTCCATCTCTTTTTCCCTCTTTATATTTCTCTCACTCTCTCTCTCTCTCTCTCTTCCTTTTCTCTGTCTGTTTTTTAACAGAACTTATTGTAAATAAATAGCAACATTTGACTATCGTCACTTTTATTGACAAAATACCAATATCAAGTACAAACATCTAGGACAGATCTGTAGCAGGTATTGTATTTATTTTGTGGAATTGATTCTGGCAGGGCTCACTTCTGAAATCAAAATTATTTTTACATTTATAAAAAAACATTTGACCCAATCGACTAACTTCGTTAGAGCCGAGTGACTTGTCAGCACAATTGTTCGCTAAGATTTTCTTATCATTCCCTGTTCAGAAATTTTGCATTATTCCGTTTTACATTAATGTTAGCTAGAAGTTTTACAAAAACCAATTAAAAGTTTGATGCATACCTCAACAGCCGTCTGCACGGAGGGTTGCTGAAAAATGAAAAATTAACATTACGGTAATGTTAAAGATAATGAAAAAGAATACAGTATAAATCTAGTCATAGTCACATTAGAAGTGAAAAACATAGCAGTCCGTAGAGTTACATTTCCAGACCTTGCAAGATGTATACCCCGTGAGATTGTTTCACTTCTCAGTGCATGTAGTTTCATAGTTTCATCCAGGTCATTATAGAAGACATAAACGATTAGTTTCGTAGGCTTAACTAAGTGAAAAGTATGATTAATCATACCACCATCCAAAAGTCCTAGTGACACAATTATATTTTGTTCAAATAAAATAACCAAATCAGTGAGAAGTGCTAAGTCATATAAAAAAATTCGTTTAAATTTTGTGGAAAGCAGATGAGACTCAACCAACCTTCGGAGGCGGAGGCGGAGGCGCTTTCTTCGGAACTTTCTGAATAAAAATGAAAGAATTGAGGGGGGAAACTTCAGCTTGTTTCCAGAAAGAAACAGGATATGCAAACGTAATGAATCTCATATACACTACGTGATAAATGATAATGTAACATTAAAAGGGGACCGAAAGAAAAGGTAACATGCAAGAGCTACTCGAGAATAACAGAGTGTTTTTCCCATACAAACTAGCAAACCTAATTCACATACGCTTTACATGTTCATGTTTAGTCTATTTTGGCACGCACAACGCGCATGTTCAAGTACCCCCGGGGTACCTAAACCACCTCTCCATGCTGCCCTCTTTTAAATAAGATATAATGAAATTAATTGTTTGTCAAGTAACCTTCAGTTTTTCCAGGTCATGGTCCGTCTTGATCATCATGGAACGGTGCGAGTTTGCCTCGTCGAAGCGGACCTTCTCATGGGGAGCGGGGGCCGCACCGGTGTGCATGATTCCCGGCTGAAATGTCATTGATGGTCAGGCTGGAGGTATAGTCGCCATTTTCCCCATAAAAACAGCAGAGGGTTCAATTGATTGAGCGATGCGGGGCGAGCGGTCGTTGATTATCTGCCAGCAGTTGAGAGAGTGAGTAGATCAATGATACGCAGACGAACTGGCCCCTCGCCAAACTCCGTCCCATACAAAATCGATGGTACGGTGTCCACAACGCTCTGACGAATCCTATATCACATCCTATCATAGCAGTAACACGTGAATCCAGTGAACGGGAACGATTAAAGCAGGATGATTATGTGGACCAATGCCAAAGCCTCAGTCCTTTGAATTGCAATACATTTTTCAATTGCAGTTAAAGGACCGTTTACACGGGATTGGTCCACATAATCGTAATGTTTTAACCCAACGACAACTCCGCGTTAGTCCTCTACCATTCACTGTGAGGTGGAAGAAAATACAATTCAGATAAAGTAACCAAACTATAAAGACCTCTACCCAAAAAGCCTATTTTAACCTCGAAATCAAATAATTCCGTGTCTATGAAGTCCTCTTCGACGTTGTTGTAGCCTATTTGGCTGTGGTCTTTTTGCTATATACTCTGAAGTTGAAAACCGAGTTGTTTGCCAAGGTTCGCCCCACCAAATTGGTCACTAGCTGATATCAAGTTGTGAAATCAAAGATTGATGCACAGTTGTGCACCAAGTTCTCGGTAAAAAGTCTGATCCTTGATTTACAACTTGGGTTTTCGGCGAACCTTGGTAAACAAATCGGTTTTTAACTTCAGAGTACATGGTATTTTCAGCTGAATAGTCCATACCTTAGCTGGCTGGTGGTGTAGCTTCTGGTCGAATCTTCTCATGATGCTCCTCACATCTGCGGCAACGGCAATCGACGGAGGCTGCATCATGGACGCGTTCAACGCACTCTGGAAACAAAATAGGATTTGCTCTTTTCTAAACAGGGTTCTACAGTGTTTGTATCCCTATCCAACTGTGTTTGTAGTTTTATTCCGTTTCTTTTCAGTCAAAGTTCGCCAATTAGGCGTTTAGAGATCAAACTACAATGTTTGGTCAATTGCTGAACTTAGAATTGAAGATGCCGTAGAGAAAAAAGCACAATGATTTACAGTCATTTTGTTCGAGAATGAACAAACAAGACTAGAAAATAACATTAATTGAAACAGGTGTGAGTTCAAGAGTTGAATTAGAAACAGCAGCAAACCTGTTCAATTGTCTCGAGTGAAACGCAATGCGAATGATGGCAAAAGAAATGTAGTTTTTTGCTGTGTTTGTAGTTTGGTGCTTTTTGAGCATATGTTTTTGGAAGTTTAACTGTTTTTCCTCAAACTTTCAACTGACATTCATGCTTCTTTGTGCTGCATCGTTCACGGGGCGGGCGATGATCATGTTCACGGTACGATTTTTCTGGAAAGAAAATTTTTTCTTCTTTTATCTGTTCACATAATGATTACTCCAAATCTAGATCTCCGTAAGAAAAAAACCTCATAGCAGAAATACAAAATCTTAAGAAAAGAATCCGAAAGACGTGCAGTAAAATGTATGGAGTCGCAGACTTGGTCCCGTGACCTTCACGTGACCACAACTACAAGTAACTTTTGGCTTCTTTTTTAGGTTGGAAATGAAGATGACAAGCCTGGAGTGATTTGATGAGTGCTGTCTTGCAGACGTCTTTATCTGTCACCGGCATTCCATTTACATCGCAAATTTGGTCGCACACTTTCAGACAATCTGACGTCATAGATCCTAGAATATCGATTTTTACTTTGATCTGTCACGTTTACAGATTCTGAAATATTGATTTTATTTGAGTTCAAAAGTCAGTCCCTGAGAGCCCTCATTCAATGGCTTGGGGTGCCTTTTATCCAACCGCAAAACGTCACTTACTTCCCCCCCCCCTCCTGTCGTCGCATAGTACTTGAACTCCCATTTTCTCGAAATATGTTTTTCTACTGGATGAGGCGATTCGTACTGCAGTGTGAAGTTTCAGTTAGTGAAAATGAAGACTATATAGTTGCCATTTTCCTCATAAAGACAGCAGATGGTTCGTATGAGCGATGCGGGGCGAGCGGTCGTTGATTATTTGCCAGCAGTTGAGAGAGTGTGTAGATCAACGATACGCAGACTGGCCGGCCCCTCGCCAAACCCCGCCCCATACAAAATCGATGGTACGGTGTCCACAACGGTTTGACAAATCCTGTACCTTCTTCGACTTTGGTCACAATAACCAGGTTCATGTGATGTTTGATCCCCAGTCCAAACCTGGTTCCTTTCACGAAGTTGATCGTCACCAACTGGTAGGAAAATCTACAAAATTGAGAGTACCATACAAGCTTGTAATTTTTTTACAATTGAAAGTATATAGGTGTAATCAGAGAACAGCCAAAATCTGATCTTATGTTGATGCTGAAAAAGATATCGAAAACTGCAATGAATCAGGGCTCGAGCAAGTCCTATGAGAAACAGCTCAATTTTTCATGTTTCCGGGAATTTATTATGTTCTCTGATATAACTTTCTGATATTACTCACCCCTCCTTTCTCTGTAGGTTCCCCTCTCTTTCTGGCGGAATGGGTGTAGATGTCTCCGGCGAGACATCAGCTTCCTCCTGAAAAAAATACACTTTTTTAAATTATCGATTTTTCCAAATGAATATTGATATACCGACCATAATAGCATGTTTTTTTACATGAATGGATTGGACATAATGTTATGCACCTAATAAAATCAATGCGTATGTTTAAAGTAGACGAATGAATTGAGCAAATTCAAGTTTTTGGCTATAAACTTACATCATCAGCCGCGCGCTTCTCCATGGTGAGTAGGAATGATTTGAACTGGGTGAAGAAAAGCGGATTTCGGGAAAATAAACAGGAGAAGGGAAGGCCTTTATACGTCAGGCAACACGTATTTTACAGTTCGACGAGTTGAAAATAGGAAAACAAGGAATTTCAATCTCTTCTCTCTCTCCCTTCCTCGCTCTTTCTTTTTCTCGTTTTCTCCTCTCTCTCCCTTTCTCTTTCTCTCTTCTGCTCTCTCTCTTTCTCTCATTATTTCTCTCTTCTCTCTCATTCTCACACACTCTCTTCTCTCCCATTCTCTCTCTCTCATTCCACATTTGTTGTTCGGATGAAATGGAGTTGGTTGCAAATTGGCAATCATGCCAATGAGTATCCGAGATACCATTTGGGATAGACCCCCAATTCAATTCCACTACCTTCAGCCTCTCCCTCTCCCAGTCATTTTTCCCTTTTCAACAGTTACACAAACTTATGAAGTTCAATAAGAATGATAATGCGTATAAAAATTTCTCACGTTACTTTTTTAGTTAGTTAATCAAACGAAATAGCCGTTATTTTCGGATTCTTACCCCATTTTGTCTATAAAACCATGTCCGAAACGTTTTTGATGCATGGTCCTCTACCCTATTAATCAAATTTAAAAAATAAATGCAATTCCTAAATTAAATTATTACAATACTAGTCTGTTACTGCAGACACAGTTACAAGTGATATTTTAGGCATTAGTCTAGATGCCACACAAGTTATGAAAAATAAAAGCAAAAACATACAGTCCAAATGTCTAACCTCTAACCTATTGTCTACCCTCAATACCACAATGGGTGGTGTCTGTTCAAAAAATACCAAATGCTCTTCACGGAGCAGGATATTCATTTGGTTTCATGAATTTTGTAGCAACTTCTTTTGAGTTATTAGAGAAAACATAAACCTAGTTCAGTAACACAGTTTTGGGACGACCGGGGCTTTTAAGCACTTTCGGTTATTTTTCGGGCAAGAATGACCATCCATGGCATGTACCAGGCATTGGCGGAAATTTTTTTTGGCATCGCTTTTTTATGGCTAGCCATGGGCAGCCTGGTTACAACGCAGTAGACATTTCAGTTTTTGCTGTAAATGTTCATGAATGGATGAAACTGAGTATTTTGGGAAATCATAAATATAATTCAGATCATGCTAGTGGATAGGATATCGTCAGACTACTCGCAACTTCCAGAATCGGATCCCTGGGACCTGGACCAACTTCTAGATGGAGAACAGGTTGGTGGTAGTGGAAAAATAAGAAAGAGAGAAAGAGAGGAAGAGAGAGAGGGAGAGAGAGGGAGAAGAGAGGGAGAAATGAGAGTGGGTTGTTGTAGTTCCTGTGTAGTCTAAACGAGACTTTGGAGCGCACCAAGCCGAATTCCAGGTTGGTGGGAGGTTTTTTTTACCATTTCTGAGTTTTAAGATCAAATTTTTGACTTCAATGACTCGATAACTAGTTCGTATAGTTTAAGTGTACTTTTATAGATTCGCAGTCAAAATCAGCAAAATTTAAAATAGATGTATTCTCTCTATCTCACTCTCTAATTCTCTCTCTAAATCTGCATCTCTCTTCCTTTCTCTGTCCCTGGTCCCCTTTGAGAGAATCACATGGGATGAAAGGGAAATATTTCTATTTTGGCTAGTCTTACGGGGAGGGTCATGTAATGAAGTCGAATTGGGTGAGAACTCATTAACACTCGAAGACATTGCGGAGTGGCGACTTCAGAGGTGGGTTGAGAGAGAGAGAGAAAGAGAGAGTGAGAGAAAGAGAGAGAGGGAGAGAGAGAGGAGAGAGAGAAGGAAAAAAGAGAGAGAAAGACAAGGAAATGGAGCATGAGAGATAGAGAGAGTGAGATGAAAAGAGAGAGCTTGGAAGAGTTTGAAAGCGATAAGAGACTTAAATGAGATAGAGAGGGAGAGAGAGATAGGAGGAGGGTGAGAGTGAGAGAGTAGTAGGGAAAGAAGAAGTAATCATGCGAAGAGAAAAAATCTTCTTACACTTGATAAAGTGTATAATATCTCTTCACATCCTTCCATATCCGCTTTTTGCCCCCATTTGAAGGCGTGAAATGGATTGGAATCATTAGATGAGTCGAATAATTTGTCCCCCGGGTTTTCCCGCCAAAAACGGAATGCCAATTCGCCTTTCGACTAAAGTGAAATTCCCACTCATAACTGGGTGTTTTTTTCATATTTTGATCTACCATCATTTATACTTAATTGTTTCGTTGACTGTGTTGATAGGTCTCCTCTATAAAACGTATTGATGATCTGACGCAAACACTTTTTTCATGAACGGCAGATTCACATCAGTTTTCAATAACGTATCCTGTTCTGGATTCATTTCCATTTTACTGATTGGACTTTTCGAGTAGCGAATAGATCATCTACGAACAGCTGCACTCTTACCTGTTTTTCACTTAGTGACTGGAGAATAAAAAGCGTCAGATATGACTTTTCAACTGGTCTTCTTTACGACTCTTCTTATTTAGCCATCTCATGAAGAAACTAAAAAAACACGGCAAATCAAAGTTGGTCACGTGAAATGTCTCGATTCGGAACTCTTGAAAGTAGTATTATAGAATACATGGTTTTTGATGTTCGTTCACGTTCGACCTGACAATTTCATGCACTTTTAGTGTGTGTCGTTAAGAATACCTTTCTAAAACAAATCATTTTCCATGTTCCTATTCCTTCACGATCCAATTTTTTTTATTTATGGGGTTTCTCGAGATAAAACTACAACTAAGACATGGACCCTTCCGTTGCCCGTCCTATCTCTCTACGTGTGCATTTTCTGTGTTTTCCCCTTTCCACCAATCACTTTCTGTTCCCTAATAAAATAAAGCGTCTCCGTTTCGCCCTGAATTATGGCTGCCAATAAGTATAACCTCGCTAGGTTCGCCAACCCTTTCCAGTCTTTTTTATTCACAATCCACGATGGAATCAAGTTTTCTACTTTCTGAACTGGTATTAATTTCCTTATTTTGCTTTCAGCTTTGGGTAAAAGTCACGTTGCTAAGATTCAATCATAGTGAAAGCCGACCATGCGAGGCGTACAACTTGTTCTTCACGAATCGAGCAAATGCCAAACTGTTCAATGGTAAACCTGACAGCATGTTTAACGCTTAATTTAAAAGAAGGTTAGAATGAAATGCTAATTGAGTCACACTGGTGTACCTCAACTGGCGGCGCTAACAGACGAAGTTATATGCACCGTATATGTAGTTTAGGTGAATCAGTTGAAAATCAAAAGTGAATGCATCAGATTGTTTAAAGTTCTCTTTCTGACCCTCTTCAATTTGTTTCGTTCTGAACATATCTGGTCCCCATTGTTTCATCCTGAGCAATTGCCTCATTCTAGACACTAGACCGAAGATGGTCGTTCATTTTGTATCTTGATCTACCGTAACCTGAGAAAATGCCGTTCATCACTCATCATCTACCATTTACCCATGGTCAACCGGCTCTATTCGCGGTTCGCAAGAACCAGACACAGGCACACAGGACCACGGACTCAAATGGGAATACGATTGACTATGACGAGGAAGAGGTTTTAGAGAGAGAATGAAAGAGAGAGAGAGAGAAAGAGAGAGAGAGGGAGAGAGAGAAGGAAAGAGAGAGAGGGAGAGAGAGAAGGAAAGAGAGAGAGGGATGATTCATGGTGTTGCAGATCGAGGTGCCGGAGATGTCAGTGTGGAAGAAGTATGCCCGCATCATTCTGCCCCACGTCGGTCTCATTCTTCTGTCTCTCTTCTACGTCATCGGCGGAGCAGTCGCCTTCTACCATCTGGAACGACCGCACGAGGTTAGACGAATCAATTAATCGTTAATCTACGTATTTCATAAAGTTTTTCAACGAAAAAAGGCTCGACTTGATTTCCGGTTTTTCTTCAGAAGCAAGTATTTTCTCTTGACTATATGGAAGGAAAACAATTTTGGATGAAAAACCAATCGTTTTTTTAAAATGGCTTTGGCTTGATAGCTTCAGTATTTCAGATGTCAGTTCGAGAGTATTCGATCAATCGATTCAACCAACAAAAAGAGGTCATGTTGGATGAGCTGTGGGAGCTCATCGATGCCGGTCATGATCCAGGTTCCTATTACATTTTGAGTTGATAAACAGTAAACTGAGCAAATGCTATTCTCAGTTCGAATAAAATGCTGATTCGAAGGGGCCAGTTATACTTGTGTAACTTCAAGAGACAAGAATCCCGAGAAGCAACATTCCGTTTACGCAATAGTTACAGTTTTGTAAAAATTCAGCTGACATCTGGTGTTACTCTCTCCGTAGATTTTGAAGAAAAGCGGCAGTGGTTTCGTAGACTACACTACAAAATGTGCTCATCGGATACCCTGGCGTATATGCTTGTTCGACACGACAGAAAGTAGAATCTACAGTATTCCACCACTTTTCTTAATGACACCTATGTTGTTTCAGCGTTCATCGAGGAAGTTGCATCTGAATACGTGGACAACGTGACGAGGATTCTGTTCGAGGCCTTCGACACCCATTACATCACCGCCAATCATCTGAGACCGGGCGGAGAGGAGGAGGCGGTAATACCACTAGTAAAATGCTTTTTGACGTGAAACGGGATAAACACGTAGAGTTCGTAAACTTGATGTTTCTTCTTCAAGTACTATGTTACAACTTTTTGTCAGTCTGTTGTTGAATGAATGAATTTATTACGCAAATGAAGCGTGTGATAAGATAAATGGATAAAATGGTTTCTTTGGTGAAACCGATAGAACGGAAAAAGTTGTTTAAGTAGTTTCAAAGTTGCATATTCACAACAAGTATTACTAACAGTTGTTTTTTCACGTGTCACGTGGTCTTTGTGCTCAAACTATTTTTACAAGATGTCACCCCCCAACCGCGTTGTTTTCAGTACAGCTGGACCTTCATCACTGCTCTATTCTTCACGGCGACACTTCTGACTACGATTGGTGAGCTCATTTGAACTATGAGTAAACGTGAGAAACACGTGAGAAAAATTACATGACGTCTCGCTTACAAAAAAAGCAACTACATGAGATGACATAAGTGCGAAAATACAAGTTCTACACAGCAGTTATCGCGAAATACAGTAGTCTGCCGTCTTTCGTCCAGGGTTACCAACTAGTTTTCACCTCATAATTCACCGAGAAGTTTGATAGATGCTTTCCGGTTCAGTACCGCAAATGGGGAACATTATAATGGAGAAATTTTTCTGTGCGAGTCCTCTTTAAGGTTTGCTTTTTCCAAGGGTGTATTTCGCCCAATCCCACGGTGTGTGTACTTTGAGGTGGAATTTCGGTCGGAATTCGTAAATTTTAGCGCTCATAGGGACCAAACTACAACAATGACTTGGTCACTCCCTATACTTCAGGTTACGGTAACCTAGTCCCAATGACGTGGCAGGGACGGATGTTTTGCATTGCGTACGCCCTTTTCGGTGTGCCCCTCATTCTGATTACGGTAGCCGACATCGGAAAGTTCTTATCAGAGAACATCATCTGGCTCTACACCAGGTGGGCTGCTAAAAACTCTCATAAACATTTGCTACGAATTTTCTGGACGCAAACAGACCAAAACAGTTTGCGTCTCTCTCTCTGATTTGCGTGTGCGAGTTGCTAATTGGCTGGGGAATGCTTCACCACCATCGTCAGAGCAAGAATTGAAATGAGAGCAAGTAGTCACGTGAAAGGTGTTGAACACGTCGATGAATATGGAATGAACATAGGTCTACACTGCGCAAATAATAGAACATCAAAGAGAACAAGAGTGCAATAAAAATCTTTTATAAAAACATGATAGTAACATGCACCACTGTTTGTTGTAGATGGTCGAAGCTTCGCAAGCAGTGCAGTAATCAATACTCGGCCCTACCCACTTCGGATGAAAAGTCGAGGGAGGGAGAACATCTTATACAGGTAGTTACAACTCCCATTACGTTATTGACATACACACGTTATTGTATTGTATTGTATTGTAATGTTAACGTTGTACCTAATAATTTCAGAATCCAAAACACAAGTAGGATAAAGTTTCTAAAAATTTTAGTCGGAATTTCATTTTCTGAAAAGTCATGCCGAGAACCGGATTGTTATGTTTTCTAACTAAAACTTCAGTTGACACTTTTGCTTAGGGCCTGGAGCACTACATCTCGATTCCTATCGCACTCATCGTCTTGATTCTGCTCGGCTACATTGCCATTGGAGCAGTTCTGCTGGGCTCGTGGGAGAACTGGGAGTTCTTCTCCGGGTTCTACTTCAGTTTCATCACTATGACTACGGTAAGTGACACATTTTGGGTTATTGAAAAAAGAGTAGTCTAGTTTCCAGTGAGCTACAAACTACATCACACAACGACGAGCAAAGTTCACGAAGTTCTTCCATTTTCAAGGAGAAGATGTCTTATGAGCGACTCAATCAAGACTTGAAAGCAACCACGCTTTGTATTACGTGTTCTTCGACAATCCCAACTCGAACACTTTTTCTCCACAGAAAGAATAACGTGTACTTTACCATGAATTATTGTGTACTACTGTGAGTGAAACTCCTTTCCGGTTTTCTCCAAATATATTTCTCTATGATAATATGTGAGAGCGAAAACCACTTTGGTCAGTCGCATTAAACTAATGAACTATTCATTGACATTTTTCGCGTCAGAACGAACAATTGTCAGAGAAAAAGAAGCCAGAACACTCAGAATAGTGATAAGGGTTGTTCGTGTTTGAAAGTGATCACAAATGTGTTGGGCGAAAAAGGCCTGAACAATGAAAAACCGCTAGGTCTACCACGCTTTTTACGTACGTACACGTGGAAGTGCGTGAAACCAACTGTTCTTTAGGGTTGGATCAGGAAAGAACGGGTCTTTACTGTACATCTCCGTTGGAACACCGTGTTTGTAGTTTGATCCGGCCACATTTCACTAGTAATTGAAAGTGCAAGCAGACCGAACTACAACTAAGACATTGTCATTTCATATACCTTGCAGGTGGGTTTCGGGGACATTGTGCCCACCAATCGCGAGTTCTACCTTCTCGATCTGTGCTACATTATCGTCGGACTCGCAATCACGTGAGAACACGTTAACTACGTTTTTATTCTTGGGTCGAAATTCTCGTCGAGCATTTCGGAAAACCCCCAACAAAGCGAATTCGACTAAAGTGTCTCACTTGAGTCAAATTACAGTAGTAAGTCTCAATCCATAAGGTCCAATCCTTTTTCAAAAAATCTCCGTTTGTTGACGATCTATCATGTGTTTTCCCCGATTTTACGAGCTGGGTGAACTGTTCTCTTCCAGTACCATGTGCATCGATTTGGTGGGAATTCAGTACATTCGAAAAATTCACTACTTCGGAAGAGCCATCAAGGTAATGTATAACTCCTAGATTTTTTGTTTGTAAGCCAAATCCTAGTTGTATTATGAACTCGGTATACGCCATAGTTCACGAAAAATCTAAAGACAACAGGATAACGGATACAGCCGGATACGGCTCGCTTCGGAAGGTGCGAACGCTACATGGTTGTGTTGTGGTCATGGTTGTGAGCGGAGTATAAAGTGTAAAAACTTTCTAGAGTTTTGTACAAAAAGGTAATGTAATATAAGTTGAAAGATACATATGTGATTAAAAACATTTCATTGAGTTTTTTTTAATGAAATGGTAGTCTTTCCAGGATGCCCGTTTCGCTCTGGTCAATGTTGGGGGCAAGATGGTGCACGTTCCCGATCTGATGAGATACGCCAGTGTACTCCAGCAGGTATTGGCATCCTATTTAACTTTAAAGTACAAAACATACATATCGATTATACATTCTTTCTATGTTTCAAGGGATTTTTTCCAATGTTCAAAACCTGTGTACTTGAAGAAACGCCTATAAGTTGCTCAATTTTGCTGAACAGCTTTTCTAGTAGGATCAAACAACTACTAAGTTCAGTGATATGCTTGGTTATAGATCAAATCTTACCCGCATCACAGGAAGCGAATTGTCTGTTAGTCTATTTAACTTAACATACAATACTCTTTATTATCGATTTTTTCTCTCTCTCAGAAATACGGTCACAAGAAGCCGCAGGAGACGGTGATTGTGAAAGGAGCCTACGCCCCACGCGATATCAATCGCATACGGTAGGTCAAATTGCTTGTTTGTTAGGAAGTTTCAACTTTTATTTTGAACAATTTTACTGGGTTTCCACCAGATTTTGGTTCTAGTTTCTTGAAAAGCAAATACACACAGAAACACTCTTTTCCATTTACGAAAAAACTACAACATACTTTGGTGATATTACAGGATTACAAGACAATTTTGAGCTAAATTAGTTTGTGCAAAAATACCGTCGTTAAAAATAGGTTTTGGAAAATTTGTCTTTTTGAATACACCGATGCCAAATATCCAATCACCCAGATACCCAATTCATTCTATGAATATCGATTGATTTCAGGTTCATCGACTATGGCGCCCTGGCCTCGGTGGAAAGTTTCCAGACCATCTTCTCCAACATGTTCAGCACAAAGTCAAAGGAGCAGGCCGTGTAGACTTGCATAGAAATTTATTAACGCTCATATATTGGAAAACAACATGATAATAAAGTTCAACAAATGCCCCCCGAAATGGGGCAGTAAGTGAAACCGTCTTCTTCTAGCATCTAATGTATAATGAATTAGCAATCAAACCTGATCGGGGCAATATAAGGTAATATGAGAAAGGCACCTAACAAAACAACTGACAATTAAAGATCAACAATACCAGCTATCTAGGACAACAGTTTCATTAAAGAGAAGATGATATCGATATTAAAATAATTCTTATAGACTACTTTCAAACGCACATGCATATGCGGGAACCCGCAAAAATAGTCATAATCATCTATAGTCGATTGTCATTCAGATACTGCGAAACAATCATAAATCTCCATCACTTTCTCACGATTCGCTGTTGCACGTGTAAAAGAAAAAACTGCGTGCAAGGGAGAAAGATGAAAAACAACAGAAAGCTCCCGCGAATGACTAACAATCGGTTTGACGGTCGCTTCACACTCAACTTTTCCGAACTAAACTCATGAAATGGAGACCTATTTTTAAACAATCGCCTCAGGTAAATATCGGTAACTAGATTTGAGAAAAAAAATCGAGATTTGAATCTTACAAACCTTGCAACTTGCAAGACAGCGTCAACACAATATGATTGACACTGCCTTCTGAGAAAGAAATGACTAGCGTAACACTTAATAACAGTTCTCAAATCGCACAACTGAAGCTATTCTCTACTAGAATAGGGGATTGTCTTGAAATTAAACTTTGTACATACTAAATCGACGATCAAATCCTAGTTCCTGGTTCAAACTCCATCCACCACCAGACTTTGGCCGAATCGCAACGAATCGCCTGCCTTAATGGCAAACTTGATGGTCGGCGGAGCTTGGAATACCTGAAAACGGAAAAGTTGGAGAAAATTGACCACAAATGAAAAAAAACCAAAAGAAACTTGTTATCAGATATGATATCTGTCATGCGTGTTCATTTATAGTTTATATGTAAACCCTTGTGGCAACAGCTCCACTTTACAAATTGTTTTCAATAATTTTATTTATTTAATAGAGGCAACAAGGAGCTATGGGTGAATTGTTATAATGAAAACTAGAAATAAGAACTTATCCATTTTCGGTCAAAACACGAATACGAAGGTACTAACCAATACAATAGTCGATCCTAATCGGAACTCTCCCACTCTGTCTCCCGACATGTAGGGGGCGTGTACTGGGACCTCCACGTTCTCCAGCTTATTCCATTTACGACGAGCGAGATTCGTCTTCAGACTCGGCTCCTGCAAATATTGAGAAGTTAATAAGAAAATCAGTTCCATGGACATGAACTTGATACTGATTATTGAGATAAATGAGCGACGTTGACTAGAATATAATAATACAAACTACATTGAATACAACAGATTTATATTTGACCAGTCACAGCACATATGAACATGTTACCAGCTGGTAGCTGGTCAAATATTGACAGTTTAAAAACAATGGTGACACCTGACACGGCCATTTTGGGCGAAATTCGAGAAAACAGGTCACCAACACCAGTTTATCCAATAAAACACTTGAAACTTCCAAACGTTGCACAAAAATTGACAATGTCACGTTTTTCTCTGAAAAGGACAAGAGTTTTCTGTCTAAAGTTAGCGTTATGACCAACTGACCGCGTCAATCAGAATGTCGCCGACGTTGGTGGCGGCGACGGCGGACATGGAGAAGAAGCCGTGTTTCCAGGTGCCGTTCATGACGACTCGTTCATTCAGACAGAACAGATGGGGCACGTGGCTCAGAAGGGCCGGACGCACCGACAACAACAGGCCTGCAACAGACAGCAATGAAAATTGAATAAGGAATTGTTGGTTTTCTTGTTAGACCGAACACGAGGTGATATGATGGTTTATTTAGTGCTGATGTTTCGGCGGGAAACCAACAATACATATCAGAAAATTGCCGAGGCTCAAAGACAATAGGACATAGAGAAAAAAACAGGAAAATTTGTAGTTTCGTTTTTCTATTATTCTCATTTCCAGAGAGAACTATGTATTACAACACCACCGCATAACTAATAGAAAGATCATCAGGTTTCCCGAAATAAAGTATTAAGATGTAGTTTTCAGACAGGAAATGGTTCTTCCACGTTCACAGACTACTTTGGTATATTGTATAGCTAAGAAATTATGTTATATAATAACAATAATGGTAAATAATGATAAATAAGTGTATAATAACGTACCGGGAACATGTCTACACTGCTTGGCCACCCATCTGGCGGGAGAATGGAAGGCATGATAGTTGCCGGGGGCTAGATAGATGACCACCTGATACAACTCCATCTCATTCTGAAAGTAGATATTTACAGAATCCAACTAACATGCACAATCTCGTTATCCAACAAAAAGTAATTTAGTAATAATACCTCATTCTGAGAACATTTTGGTATTAGATTGAGAGTCGGAAAAAAATTGCGAAAAGCTAGAAAATAAAGTTGATGTACAGAATATGCTCAAAAGTCAAAAGTATCCTTATACGTTCTCCAGGGTTGAATCTACTGCCGTTTCTTTCTGTCTACCCCTTTCAGAATCCATACTATCGTTGCGTAATATATAACACAGTCTTAGTGAAAAGTCGTCAGAACTTGATAGAATCAAAAAGATGCCTAATCACACACCATCAAGGTATGACTGATCTACTAAAATTACCCCTTTTTGAAATTCAAATACGAAAACCTCTTGATTGTCAATGAATGTCAGGCAATTCCTCCCGCATTCGGCGAAACGTAGTATTTTTGTGGCCACCCACATCCAGACAACATTACTGGTGTATGTGCCTAACCTGCTGCTGCATCTCAACCTCGCCGAGGAACGATTCCACGTCGTAGTCGTGACCTTTCACGTACTCAATCTTCCCATCGTCCACCCTACCAAAATGGAGAACAATACCATCGGCCGGAGATACCTGAACAACCAACGGAATACATTTTAGCGTGAAAACAGACAAACGAAGAGCAGTTTTTCTATACGTTTTCCAGTTAAAACGCAAAACACGTGGAAACACATAGCTCTTGAACAGCAACTCACCAGCGCGCTGGCACTAATCGGTCGAGCTTCCGGTTTCAACTTGCGATTGAAGAAGGCAGAAAACGAGGGATACGCCTGGAAACACGATAAAATATATCCAAGTTAGAAGTTGAAATTTAATGATTGCGTTCGGCTTTATCACCATACTATTGAACCGCAATTGAAATGAAGAGAGAACAGTGGGGGGCGAGGGCAGGGGTGATCACAGGTTGCACGTCGTGCAATTTTGCGAGGGGGGGAGGTCGTACTGTCCATGGATTCGTGAAACTATGTGGGCACCCCTGGGCGGGGGAGAGAGATACAGAGAAAGAGAGATGAATATGAAAACAGAAAACGCTCTTGTTCATAATGAAGTTACCGTAATTAAAGAACTATCAATATGTTATACCTTGAGATCGGGTTCTACGGCCTCATCCATGCGACAGTCGTATGCTCTGGCGAACATGCCGAGGAGTGGTTCCCGCAACGAGACGGGAATCTCCCGACTCGCCAGACCACCCACGACGCGCGAGGCCGTATTGAACGGGAGCGACAGATAGGTGCGAATCTGAAACCGAAACTACCCTTTTCAACGAAGAATCACATAACGACGGTTGGTAAGCCCAATATCCATGAAAAAGCTCATTTCATCGCCTTTTGAAACAGTTTGGCTCCAACAGTGCATAAAAACAGCATTTGTTTCTTGACCAACGTCTGAAGATCAAAATATCATCTGCTTACTTACCTTCCAGTTAGAATAGTAGTGCTTGCTATCGACGATTTCTCGCCAATCGGGAGTGAACAAGTATCCCATATACGACACGCCGCCAATGATGATCGTACTCACAGACAACCATTTCACCCAGCCCCCTGAAACGAACACAAATCAATATAGACTACGTAACCGCACACCAGCAAGGTGTGACTATACTACAAAGAGGAGTAATTTTTTTTCATTCCATAAAGTAAAACTTCTCAAATTTTCCTAAATATTTATAAAGCAATTTTTCCCGATATTGGCGAGAAAGTGGTCTGTTGTTTGAATTTTTGTGGCTACTCGGATAACTTTACCCGTGTAAGGACGTAACATGGTACACTTTCCCTATTCTTTCTCGTACTACCTAGCTCCTTTTTCCATAACTGAAGTGACCAGCTGGCAATAATGAATGCCCAAATCACAGATGTGCAAAAACGTATCTAAATCTGTTGTAAAACGTCATACGCATCTTGTTATGCATTACGAGTCCTATTTCAGTACTAGAAGTCGTAAAAAAAACTCGACGGATTACTTACCATAACTACATCAACGTAAAACGGGTAACAACTAATTTTAGATTCGAGAGAGCACTGCTTCACAGAACTAGATCACAATTTTGCCAATTCACGTCACGTCACGTTGAATGAGCTGTTGTCAATCACTGTGCACCGAATCAAAATCGCGAACACTAATGTTCCATCTAGAAACAGTCCAGCAAAGCCACCTCAATCACTTTATTGACCAATAATATGGTTTCATATCGAATGACCAGTGTTCTTAATTGCAATCATCACTAGATGCTGCCAAAAACCACAATATATAAATACTTTTCTTCGAAAGTAAATAGAATAGAACACATGTAGGTCACCAATGAGTAACCACTATTAAAAAAGTAGACGGTTTTGTCCCACCCGCAAATAATCCGTTACAGTCTCACCTCTAATTGGGATGCCCGTGCATGAAACCAAAGATTAAGAACAAAAATCCTAGGTTCGAAGGTACAATCATTCAACACTACCAAACACCACACTGGAAACTCAAGTAATACACGATCGCCTCCCTATTAATCAGAGAAACATCTCAGAAACAGAGGAAACTGGAAACCTCTAAACTCCAAACTATTTGATTATTTCTATCACCCTATGTCTTCTAACTTCCAACGACAGAGCAACAACCATAAAGAAAATCGATATCCAGGGAACACGATGATCCGGTTACAGGCATAAGGGCGCTGTCTTTCTTTCTCTCGTAACTCCCCTTGATTCATGTTGGCAGATTGTACCAAACGATCTGTGACCGCAGGGGACAGGCTTACAAGTAATCAATGTCTCTTGATATACACTATTTACCACAAGCTAAACGAAATTTTAAAACTGGTACATGTATTATACACCAATTAAAAATGATTCTGAACTCTTGGTTTCGGAAAACCAACATTTCCGCCATTGGCAAAACACTTATTTCGTCAGGGTCCGCTTAAGAAAATTACTTTATAGCAACACCCTCGGCGGGAGAATGATATTACTCATCATGAACGTAAAGTTCTCCCCAAGAGCCTTATTTTTGGGTGACGTTAATGATGTATATTTGCTTCTAGTTATCCTGTTCTACATCGATCATCTAAACATATCGCGTACTTTGCGTCAAAGTCAGCAGAGAGACATAGAGACGTGTATTTACCTACAGCTGGGCTGCAAGCTGAAAAACGAAGAGCCGCTCAATGGAAAATGGGGTGCGAGACGAGAAAAGAGGACAAAGAACAACTGCTACTGCTACGGGGACACCTCAACCAAGACAATTGTCAAACTGACATGGCCGCAGTAAAGCTATTTATAGCTTGAGTTGAGTAGACCCAGAGTTATAACCATTCACGCTGACCTACTGAAAGAAACAGCATACTAAAGGAACATATGACATTTTCCAATGCTTGGAACTTAAACTTGAACCATCTTTAACACATAGCTGCTTTTCCAGCTTATTACGCATAACTGCACGTGCAATTTTTAAGTGAGCAACTAAAACACAATTTGGCAACACAATCGAAGTGGGTGAAAACTCACAGAGGGTGAAGAGAATGACGATGGGATCTGAGACCATCTCGGCACACACGTACAGAGAATTGATGAACAGCGACAGTTTGACAGTGACCAATGGATTACGGTAGGGGAGTAGTAGGGACGGAATTGTGGTAGAAATATGTATCCCGGAGGGAAACTGAAGTGGTATACAACTAACAAAACACCTGTTCGAATATTTGTCACCGAAACAAACAGTGCCCAATGTGAACTGGGTGCAGCAGAGGAACTAAAGAGAGTAGAAAAGGTGACAGACGCAGAGATGAAAGGGGCGGAGCGGGAGAAAAAACACAAAACAGCGGTCAGTGGAGCGCGACAGGTAGCAATTCACACGAAACTACATGATCTTTCGTCTATCTGAGGACTGTGAGAGAGTTGGTCGTTGGTGGAATGATAAACATCATATAAAACAAATAGTTATTATTACCTACTCTCCAAAGTGAGCTACAGGATAACACCTACATCTTCCCTCTCTTTTTATTTCAAGAAGAGTGAGTATAGAAAAATCCCTGAAAAAAAGAGGTGAACACTGAACAGTATTTTCGATATTTCATATCCCCATCTCTTACAAGGACCATCGAACGTATATGGTGAGACTTTACTTCGTGTGCGATTCACATGAACATGCAAGGTCGCCCCGAAACAAATTATGAGCGAGCGGCCGCTACTTAAAGAACTAAAAAGGACACAGGTTCACGAATCAACGACAAACCATGCAGCGGATGATGCAGAATTCTCTTTGCAGAAACCAATCACTTAACCAATCACTCCACTGTGACAGAGTACATTTCAGAAGCAATAAACTGAGAACTAAGAATCAATCGATTAGAGATCAACCATGATGGTGAAATACATCAACTATGAAAAAATACTGTATCATCGTAAACGCATATTACTGCAAAAACACTAGCAACACATTTTTTTAGAATCCATTCTGCGATAGATTGAGTCTTTTTTCAGATGTAACACTTTAAGCATTAGTTAAGTTGAGTTGAAGAAGAAAATCTCAAACAGTATACTCGGAGTAATGTTCTTATAACTCTAACTCTTCAATCTACTTTAAGCGTTAGACGAGAGGCGTGCAAAAGGACAGTGGCGCTGCGCTGCGCTTATTATGAGAAAAAGCGCATTGTCAATCAAAGGTGAGAAGTGTAAACAGCTGACCGATAAGAGACGTAGAGATCACACATCGGGATGGCCTGATTACTCTTCAAAAAACAACTAGTTTCTCGACTGAAACCTTAAATTTCATAACTTTGAACAGTAAAAACTTCACCAGATCCAAAATAAGGTTTTTAAGATTTATCTTTTTATTTAGTCAAGTTTACCAGCGTTAAGACAGAAAATCAGGCGATATGAACGGTAATCAATCAAGAATTACTGAACATATTCGAGATGCCTGCAACGAATGAATGAACTGAAGTTTGAGACGTCTAATTTCAGATTTCAGAAGCTTTGATACTACCATAATTTTTACCCAAAATATAAAAACAAAATAGTGTTTTATAGAATTGAAACCACATGACTGTCATATGCAGACAAACTCCCAGGACAACTTTTGCTGTGCAAGTGTAATTATGAAATGGAAGAAAACAAGAGGTTCACTATTGGTGAATAGGCGGACCTTACTGGGTATGTTCAAACTGAATGGTCCTCAATGGCGGGTAGTGGAACATGAAGCTCTCCACGCGGCCCAACAAAACATGTGACCTCGCTGGGAAAAGGCAATAACAATCAGCTGGAGTGACTCAGACAGCGCCCCGAAAACTATGTTATGAACAGATGAATGAATTGGTGACCATTAGATGGCGTCATGAACAAATAGCACATTTCCGAAATAGTCCAATAACTTATAACAATCTCTGGATTTGCGCCTGTATGTACTCCCTCATTTTACCAGAAGTAGCTTTTCGAACCATTTTCTTCAAATAAGTTCCGGACTGGACAAATCCAGAAAGAAAAGAAGTTTTTTTCAAAACACGTTACTATTAGGCGTAGAACTAAAATTGAACACTTTGTGTAGCAGTTTAGAGTAAATGTTATGTTAGCTGTTTGCTTGATCAGTTCCATGGTAAATGATAATTAGGTAAGTGTGCATGGGTGGTGGGCAGCATTGCTGTAGAATGTGGTCCAAACACGAGCTGACCTCGGCTGACCCATTGATAGGACAATAGTCGACCGACCGGCTGACGCACAATATCCATGCCCGAGATCAATGAACACGACAGAGATCCGAATCGGAACAACACCAGTGTCTCACCACATGACGACCAGTTCCAAAGTTGACGGAAAAGCATCAGCATGCAGAGTTAAAGCGAAATCTTGCTATTTAGAAATGAGAATTATTTTAGAAAAACCGGCTGGCACCGGCAGAAATCAAAGATAATGATCAGGTAAAATTCACTTCGTGCCGGATTTTGAAATGAAATCCAACTAAAGACAAGGATTCTCAGGCCTACAAAGTCGGTCAGGCCCAAAAGATAACAGCGAAACCACACAGAGAGTGGAGGAAGCTCATAAAATGTTCAATTGAAGCATCGGAATGCAATTGTGTCGGAGAAAAACGGCAGAGGGCGAGCGGCGAGTGTGGAATTATCAATAGAACGGCCATGATTGGCCTGGACATTCTTCCTTATTTCTTCCCACACACAAACAACTGGCTGCCACCAGCAACAACTAACAACCACAACGCCCAATGCGAATATTCAAGTGAAAACATCACATGATTCGCGAGCAATGCAACTTTCACAGTATTTGATAAAACTCGTTGAATATTAACGTGGATTCAAATCAACTCCCATCTTCCTGCAGTAACGGTCAACCATTTGGTACATATCTGTCGATTCTAACATTTGTTAGAATGTGAGAAAAATAATACTTTGAAGTTGTGCGACTGAAATTATGCTACTATAATACCCCCCGGTTGTCCTTCTACATGAGGGTAGTAATCAATCTATTCGGTGAACCTCTCACACGTTCAATCCAGGGAGTTATCTTTTCAAACCCACGTTTTTTGCCAGCGGCTTTTCCAGCCTCCTGGGATACTGTAGAACAGAATTTGGGAGTCAAATGGGGTCTGGCGGTAGCCGAAACATGATGAAGGATAGAAGGATGCGAGATTACCTGGAAAAATCAAAATTCTTGATCATGAACCAATCATAACAGTGAAAACCAACGATTACAGCCATACAAACACAGACCTCCTATTCCAAGTGAAGGAATTAACGATTTACCTTCTTTCCCGAAATCATGCAGTCGCAGCGGGAAAGAGTGAACTTGGAGCAAAATGAGCGTAGCATACCTGTAACGACAAATCAAAAGTTCATAAAATGGAAACTTTCGAAGACATAAGACAACATCAAATGAATATATAACACACAAAAAGTATTCAGAAGGTTTTGAAGAAACCATATATGAAAATGTAACTAATTCAACCCAAAAACACCTTTACTTGTTGCGATCAAAGGTTGAATATAACAAATGGAGAACATCAACCACTGAAACAGAATAACAATCAAAACAACAATGACAATGGCGCCCACACATACATAAATATACGAAGAATAGTAGAAGGCACCTCCTAACAAATAAAATCAGAGGGCTAACCACATGGATCGGCAAAATGACAAAAAAACGCAACAAACCAACAATGTTCGTGAATAAAAAACTAACTTCTCGTTATTCCTTCCAAATGTGGCCTAGAAAACAAGTAGTAGCAACAATATCGAAGCAGCGGTGAACTATAACTTATACAAACGTTTATGATTCAGCAACCAACGCATTCAATATGTATTACTTACTAACAGCAAATAAATACTATTTGGATAACTGCTCCAATCGCAAGGTCAATTCACTAAGTGTTATCAGCACATTCTCCTCCACCCTTTCGCTGCGGGATCCTTTGTTGGGAAGAGTATTGATGAGATGGTCGAACGCCTCCTATAAGCAACCAACAAATAGTCTCCGAATCCTCCCATTCTGCTCATATTTTTCAGTGGATTCCATGGAAAGCTAGCTAGTCGAATTATACTTCATAAAAGTCAAAGTGTACCGGGTTCTGATCGAACCAGAGGACAGTCGACAGCGTACTGAACACCCACCACATTTATGCTCATTTTAATCACAAGCAATCCCGGATATTTGAAACCCATGCAGTAGGGAGTCTGACTCCCTCCCTACTCATCCCAATGATAGTTATCTCATTAAAGGTGTCCTACACTCGGAACAAAAATAGAGAAACGGAATCCCTTTTTGCCAATATTAGAATAAACCACCTAAACTCGGCGCAAAATCATGAAGTTTTTGTTTCACGTATTTGAATCTGAAACAGGGTTTTTCCTTCCCCTCTTACTGGTGTATGGTATTGGTAATAGTGGACAATAGGTTCGCACAGACGAACTATGTTTAACTATTGATATCGGTAAGCCGTAGGCTGAAACTATTTGGATTATTCTCCATACTCCATGTCCTACTGTCAATGAACCTCGGTATATTGTTATATTCTTGGTGTTCCCTTTTCCAGGCCCTGAAGACGGTGAATCCCGCGAAACGTCGCCACATCAAATAAAACATCTTACCACCTCGTGTTTGGTTCAAACGATAAAATAAAGAATATTTGGATTACTTTTTATAAGAAAACCCATGCATACCTCTGCCTTGCTGAACTGCAGTGCCTCCTCTCCCTCGAATGCGGCATCCACTCCTTGAACACCACCGAACACGACGAGAATTCGCCTGAATTAATCGACAAATTACGATTTGCGGATAACATTCACTTGTTAGATAGAATACTATCTATTAGCTTCAATAGGTATCGCTGGTTTTACCGAAATTCAAAAACTCAGCTCCAATTTGGAGAACAGCCAGAACAAACCCTTCAAGACTTCAAGTACAACTTAAAACAATCAATGTTCATCATTAACCATCCATAAAGATCACGAACTTCATAGAGCTATGTTCAACGAACTAACAAGTTTTTGTCCGAATTTGCTTGCTAAAAAATAACATGAAATGATAGGTAGCCGACTGTCGTGTCGATTACAACTCACGTTTTATTCAGAGCACAGACGTGAACATCGGCTACAGATGATCCACGTGGAGACGTACCCACGATTAGATCGAAACGTTTCCTGAAGACAGGATAGAATACAGTTACGGGTGAGATACGGTTGAAATATAACAAAAACAGAAGCGTAAATCAAGCACAAAAATTTCGCCGCAGTTTCCAGCGGTGAACTCATCCATTTTCAAGTACTCCAAGTCGCCTTCACTAGTGAAAACCTCACTTCCAGTTGGTGTTTTGATTTTCTAGATAAAACACATGATTTTAATTATTTTAAATCAATTTCTGTGGACAACAAAGTCGCCCCACGCCCCACGTATGGATAAAGTATAATGACAACTGACATTTCAGATTCCTCACGGATAAAGAAAAGCGAAAAAACCAACCTATCGAGTACCTCCATCAAGCTAGTGGCCAATTTCACTTGGTATCCCCAGTACATCCCAGTTGCTTCTCGAACTTTCTTCGCGCTGGTCAACTTTCCGCGATATCGCTTTCCGCCTGTAACTATTACAAATTACAATACATAAACGTGAAACTGTTTTGACTTTACTCAATCAACGAGATATATAGAAAACTATCAAAACAAAAATGTAATAAACCTGTCCGCTAAAGTAGTCGTATTTCTAATAAAAACAGATCTAGACCCAGAATCGAGTATGTCGATTTTTTGGGAAATTTTAATCTCCAACAATAATTCTTCTTAACCCAAAGATATTTGTTTGTTTACCTTCGCCCATATTGGTAATTTCCACGGTGACTCGAGTACCAGGCGGTAATTGAACATCATCTTCTACTTGTAGCTCCTATAAATATACGATACGATTTATAATAATACTTGATCGACATTTAAGATTTAAGTCAATTAAGAAAAAGTTGAAACATGAATACTGAAATTGTGTACTTTAACTGTAAGAATTTGGAACTGCGCATTCAATTTTAACCTATTCAATTAAACTTACTTATCTAGAAAGTATTCCAAATACACCTATGATCTATGAGACATAGATCATCTTTTTTGTTTCGATCCTTTCCCTTTCTTTTTAAACCATCCATACCGTCATTCGCGAATTCGCCTATTTCACGTACACTAGGATTGAGAATTGAGAGGTGAAACAGAGCATTTCGAAAACTTATATTTCGGTATTCAACTTGGATTGTAAACTATGATTTGTACCTTCTCCAGTCCAATATCGCAGAGCGGACCTCGTCCTGTTTTCACCGGCTTATCCAATACGACTCCTTCGCGGAATGGGATGGACAGATCGTCACTTTTCAAATGATGATCAGCGTCCAATGGATTCAACAAACCTTATATACATAATCATTGAGCCCTATTACTAACTAGCAAGTAGAAAGTAAACAATGGAAGGAGAACAATAGTGATACCTCAACGATTTCATGTTCGCCAAAAATAAAAAAATATATACCTAGTTCTGACTTGAAATCATGAAATTTTACGTAAGAATAAAAAAAACTATTTCCTTATGTATGCTATACTATTCACACTTTACTGACCATAGTAACTGACCAGAACTTCGTGAAAATAAAAACAAAATTCACAAACACAAAACGTTTCATACCTGCATACTTGAGGGGCCTCTGGAACGAAAACAACTGCTTTCGGAGATACTGAGGACATTCCAGGTATTCAAGGATCTTGGCCAAATAGAGACAAGACTCGAAATTGGCATCACTGGGGATGATATCGCCATACCAACTCCCCGCCCAATACGCATCAACAGACCTGAAAACCCATTAATAAACTGGAACTTAAACAACGAATTTAATCCTGTAAGCAAATCTCACAATTTTACGTTTTCAAATGTTTTCAAATGCAATTTTACGAACATTCGTAAAAGATGGTGCCCGGTGTAATGAGCTTGGTCCAACTAATTTACCTACTTCAACGCACTTCGCACTCTGGACTCGTGTGAACAAAGTTTGCCTACGTTTCTTAGCATAACAGAGTACCGACCTACCGAGCGTAATACTCAACTCCTCAACTGTAAATGAGTGTTCCTTTCTTGTAACTCATTGAAGAGGATATAAAACAAAGTGATTACTAAACGTGAATGAAACGTACTCTTTAGTCATTTTGCAAGTTTCGTCATATACAATGACTTCCTCCACACAAAATAATGTAGCAGCACGAGCGATCTGTGAATGATGAAGATTATTATGCTTGCAAAGTTTATGTGTATACTCAAGTTCTTAAATATACGTTCACACTCTAACTCTATGCTACTTGAGACTTATATAACTTTTTCTTAATTCCAGGATTCCAGCAAGCAGCAATAGTTAGTTTAGTATGACAGGAAACTACGAAAGAAATGACCCCAGTTACGTGCTATTGTGAATGCCTTTCTGATCATCTCGACACCGGAAGTCTTCCATAGGTTGCTATTTGAACGAGGTCATTCCTTCGATATACACCAGTTCACCAGTATGACATTAAAGAAGGACGATTATGTGGTCCAATCGCAACGCTACAGTCCTTTAAACTGCAATATATTTTCCAATTGCAGTTTAAAGGACCGTTGACACGGTATTGGTCCACATAATCGTCCTACTTTAAACAAATGCCTGTCAGAAAACGGAAAATGGCTAACCTGACCAGCCATGTATGTACGAAGTTCGGCACTTTGTGCATTATTCAAAAAGGCGCCGGGAATGGCGAAAGACACGCTATACGAAGGACCTGCAAGAAAGATCAAGCCATAAAGTACAGAGTAAACACATACAAACCGAAAAGTCAGTTATGACTTAAATGACTCAAACTCAATCAATTTATAAGACTAATGCAACAAAATTCAATATCATCAGTACTTTTCCCCATTCCCTTCTGGTGAAAAATGCCATATTTGAATGACTAGCGTGACATCTGAAATGGCTAACTGTTGTGTCTTGTCTACGTGAAAAGCTGGATAAGGTGTGGAAACTTAAAAAGGATTTGCAATAGGAAATTAAAGTTGAAAACATACTCTGACTTTCGGCGGGATTGATCTCCTTTTCCTTCGCTTTCTTTTCTTCTGCCAAGTGATTGAGCTGCGTGATCAACTTTTCTTCTCGTTCTAGTGCTGTCTCCGCTCGCCCTGAAAATGAACACTATACGAAACTCGAACTCAACAAAATACTCACTCGTCCGACTGCTGACTCATATCAGTATGAAGGACATGTTATACCCCATATAGATGAAGCATCAACCTAAACTGTGTAATGTGTTGTACTGTACTTTACTGTACTGTACAGGGTTGAGGGTTACATCTGTTTCGAGAGTACAATCTGACTATAGTTGACATAAAAAATAAAACAACATTACAAGACTCACTTTTCCTCCAGCTGAATGAATCCACTGAGCTAGATGGACCTTTTGTTCGGAATAATTTGTCGCGGAGATGTTTCTTCTGCTTTTTCGTTTTCTGAACGTCTTCCATCACTGAAAAACGCATGTACGCAGTATAAATCACTTTCAGAACACTTGTTAAAGATTCAAACAGCTTCTTAGTGAAAATAATTGGAATCACTACCAAAATGAGCAGAAAAACTGAAACCGTTTGAAATTTAAAGTTGAACGAGATTTAAAAACTGCCATCAGTGCACACTTCAGTGGGCGGGGAGTAGGTCTGCAAAACAGTCACAGCAGTTGGTAAACAGCGCGTAGGAGAATTGGGGAATTTATTAAATTCAAATCGCGTGTTTGTCCCTCCTCGTTCGTTCTCTACGAGAACTCCTCGTCGAGACAAACGTATTTTGCTCTCCCATCGAGAGCATTTCAAGTAAAGACAGGACCAAACCTGGTCCTCTTATCACCAACAAAACTTTTAGCAAAAGTTTATTAAAGAACGATAGAACAGTGTATGCTTTGTAACGGTTGTAGATCTGACGACGGACGATGACGAATGTCGCGGCTGCGGGCGCTCCTTGACTGGATGGGTCCAAGAGATCCCGACGGACCTTCGATGAGCTTCCATGTGGCGGTATACGATCCGGAATGATGACATTGCTGAAAATTAACATTTAGAACAAAGAACGGCGTACGACCTTAGATCTGTGGTCTGGTACCCCCTCACATAAAATCTGGTTAATTTGATCTCCGACGCCGCTCTTATTCTAACCCTGACGTACACGCCTCCTGTTGCACCTAAGCTCGAGACTAGGTATATTCGGGAAGTGAAGCTATAAAATTACTTCTCTCGGAAACGCTGAAAACCTATTTTGACAACAACCCGCCGAAACATCCCAACGGCTGCGTTTTCCAGACAGGGGCTGGGTGGGCGGGAACTACCACTTATTACACATAATAAGAAATAACTAACATAAAACAACCAACTACTAAAGCAAAAACACTGGAATGAATTTGAAACCGTCAAATTTTCAGCTATAATTAAGAACCCTGAATATTGCACCTCCGTGCCAGGACCCAGCTCCCGTTCAAACCGGACACAGGCTCGGTCCTACCTTTACAAGAAATCCCTCTCACTCGGGCAAAATATAATTTGTCCCTCCTCGTTCGTTCTCTACGAGAACTCCTCGTCGAGACAAACGTATTTTGCTCTCCCATCGAGAGCATTTCAAGTAAAGACAGGACCAAACCTGGTCCTCTTATCACCAACAAAACTTTTAGCAAAAGTTTATTAAAGAACGATAGAACAGTGGAATCAGTTAGCTGCTGGGGCAGAGTCGGGTAAAAGAGAATAACCAAATCACCCCGAGATTTACCCACATCAATACGTTATAGTAGATAACAATATTACTGTTTTGTGCCTAACTCGTCTGGTTAGAACACAGAGCCGCTGGGGCGGAGCCGGGAGGTGAACAAATATCAGACATTGACCGAACTCGAACACTACGCTGTCAGAAAGCTCCTTACGACAATGCGTACACGCTATGTAAAAGCTTACCCCAAACTACGCTTACACGGCTGAAGCAATTTGCTTGTCAATGACATAAATGTATGGAATATCCTAACGCTTTCTCGTCCTTACACGGCCTAGACGCAACGTGGATCACCTGAATCTAAGTCCTACGACCTACGCTACCTCCCGGACTTGAATTCCTCTACCTTACGTCTTTTGAGAAGCTCACGATAATGCATAAGAACAATAAAACCAAAAACTCACCATATTCCTGTGTCCTCTTGGAATTTTGGATCAACCCACTTCCAAAGAAAACGACATCTTGTACTCCGCTTCCACTATACCCTCACATCTCTTCCGAATTCCCGGCATGAGGGCTATAAAACCAAAAATGTCTTGTTATTAGGATCAACATTATTGACAGAGAAGATAGACGAACTGTCATAGCATATATCGCTCACACTGTGACTAAAATCTCGAAAACAGTTCACTCGGGTAATCACTCGTTATCAACATAAACAAAGGTTTAGGTTGCCCACTTCTTGGATACAACAACACATATATGAATTACTGCCACACAATGCGAAGCTGCTACGCAAGAGCCTTTAGGGACCTCAACCGTTCGGCAAGTATACTTACTACAACGACACATTCACCTACACTTTTCTATTTAGACCACTCAAAAAAGGTAACAGAAAACCAGTGCACTCACGATCACGAACACAAACTACAAGCAATCGCCGTTTGCAAAGCGCTACCACCTTCACACGCTACAGACCCACACAGTAAATATTTCACTATTTTTGATATATGGACACATAAAAAGTACAAAGCTGCGTAAATCCGGAACGCTGTTCACGGACAACTGAACGCTGTTTGCTAACAACTTTCACACATGTTCTGTGTTGTGTCATGAAATCTTTCCCAAAACATGGAACATAAGCCAGAAAAGTGAAGAAGTGGGGAATGGGCTCATTTTCTGCAAAGCAAATACGTAAGCCAAGCTTATTTCTAACTAACTAAACTAATGAGAACAACGGGTTAGTTCTCCAAACAGACACTTTTCGCCATGATTGACAACGCCCAGCTGAGCTAAAACGGCTGCTACAACTTTCCTAGATTGAACGAATGAACTCTTCCCGTTCATATACGACGTCATAAAACAATTTGAGAAACGCCGAATAAAAGATTGAACGAATGAACTCTTTCCGTTCATTTACGACGTGATATGAAATTTAAGGAACGCCGAATAAATACATTCGGAGTCGAATTTTGAACAAACATTGTAAACGGATAAGGACGTTTAGCAAACATTTTGAACGGTTGTCGGCTTAAGTTCAATGGAACAGAAATGGACGAATCACGCAGTTCAGAGTACGCTGAGTGACCATATCGGATACTAACTAGAGCATTTCATGGAACTGGACTCCAAAAATTTCCTAAACGTTCCAAGACGTAAGTTTATGCAAACTTTCAAACCTAGATTTCTGGCTTAACCAGATTGAATTGCGGTTTTTTACAACTGAAAAGTGTGCAATAATCCTGATAAGCGAAAAACAGGAGTAGGACTTGAAGCAAACTCCGTATCAAACTACCCTTGGCTCATACCTTTTCACACTTGACACTTCCATCATAATCTACAGGCTAAGACACACGCATACGAAACAAACGCTACCACACTCTCCGCCGTACCTAACTATGTTACGCCCTTTAAATCTAACTCCCAGTCAACGAGCTGTTTGTACCATACCCGGCTTCCCGTCACATAAATATGACGAGCGCTTACTTACCGAGGCGGCCGTTTTACGATAAACAAAATAAATAACATTAATGCAACGCTATCCTGACGGATGAACGATCCGAAACATTGAATCTGTGTGTTTCTCATCTACGAAACCTAACAGATAAAATGAATACCTCGACTTAAGTTATACACTATTAAGCATTTCCATCGGAAACTATTTGAACTTAATGACAATAAGAGAGTAGTAAGTTATAGTTTACTAAAGAGTACACCTGTGGACCAAAAATAAAAACTATTGCATTCTTCCCGGTGGCCGGGAATCAATAGAACCAGCGATCTCACCGGCTTACATGATGCAATAACTATAAAACGAGAGACACTGTATTCTGCACTACCATCAGCACACATGCTGCACCTGATGCCTCTTATCCTATAAGCATGGATAAACACAGATCTTCATCTCTTGGCCCGAGGTGACCGGTTACTTAGAAACAGAAACGAAACGTACTACTACACTACGGTTTGATCTACCGAAAACAATATTCTACAACCTATTGCAACGCTTGCAACCTTCCCGGCAGCCGGGGATGAACATATACGACGTATTCTTCTCTCAGCCCGAGGCGGCCGGCTAATCGGAATCGAAAACCGATACGACAACACAAGCTTATACTAATACCTAATAGCAAAGGACTACTATATTACTAATCTACATGTAGATTATGGGTTCTTTCCGGCAACCGGTATATTCGCGTATTCTTCTCTCGGCCCGCGTCGGCCGGCTGTATAGGACTACGAGTTACTCTTAGCATAATAGCGAAACTATGAGACAATGCCCTATGAGTTATTAATACCACGATAGAACCTTACTATAAACTATATACCTGACATGCTAGTAAGTTAACACTACACAGAGGGTGCCTTACCTTAACTACGAAGATTACGAGGCCTAACGTACTATCCTACTTACACTACACAGAACTTTCAGCCAGCCCGACACACACATCGCATACAGAAACTACTTCCACACAAACCATCACACAAAAAATACCTCCAGACAAACCGCACACACGGAGTACGTCTAATGCTATAGTTAATTTTCCTACAAGAAGATGCGGATGCAAAGTAAAGGTCCGAGCAAAAATATGGATTAATTACCTAACTACTAGAACTACAGAATTAGCAAGCCGCGAAGACTACTACTAAAAAATTACTACTACAGAGCAAAAACATAGTCTAAGACGAAAAATTACAAATTAAAATTACTCGTTTGAAATACGTTAAATTTAAGCGGACACACGCCTCAAACACTAAAAAATTAAACGAACACCGCATGACTACTTAAACTACCACTTATTACACATAATAAGAAATAACTAACATAAAACAACCAACTACTAAAGCAAAAACACTGGAATGAATTTGAAACCGTCAAATTTTCAGCTATAATTAAGAACCCTGAATATTGCACCTCCGTGCCAGGACCCAGCTCCCGTTCAAACCGGACACAGGCTCGGTCCTACCTTTACAAGAAATCCCTCTCACTCGGGCAAAATATAATTTTTTGTCGACTTTGCTTGCGCTCTTCAGCTTCACCTTTCCTGACATTTCCATCTTTCTCGTCTGAATAGCCCACTATATTGTATGTTTTTCTCTTCTTCCTGATGTCAACGTCGACTTTGGAAACACGAATAACCGGCAAGTTTCCATCTTTGATTGAACAAAAAAACGGCTTTTACTTCCTCAATTCAATTGTAGCGATATTATAGTTTCCTTCTTGGAATGAATTAGCAGGAGAAGGAAAAACTCGTAACACAACAAAACTTTTGCGAAGAAGAGCGATTCCACGATGAACTCGGTCTTTTAGAAACATTTTCGTTAACCAAATCACCGGATCCCGATCAACCAGTCGATAATTTCTATCATCCTGTTTTTGGTTGATTGATTGTGGGACCTGTGGCCGTATTCACGAAGCTAAATTTTCATCTCGCAGGACCTTAGTAATAAGTCCACGAGAGTAGTTTGCTGTTGAGGAGGGGACAGATCAATGGGAAGTTCCCACGAGTTCCATGCAGCCACTGAAGAAGTAATAACTCAACATTCTTTCACTTCCAGAATTTTCGAGTGATCCCGATGTGGTCACCGACTATACCCAGTCTTCGACTTCAGAACAGGGTGTGGCACCCGGAACGGGGTACGTTCTTCAAATGTTTTGTGAAAAGGAGAAATGGTCATTGTCCGACAAATTTTTCTCGCGTGCCACTAAGTACCACAAAGGTGTAAAGTAAAGTTCGGTAGGGGAATATGAATTTCAGAGATTACTTGGAAGTTTATAGGGTAAATTCACGCCTAACTGTTCTGCGTGGGAGCTCACAAAAATGTTATCAAGTTTTCTTGTTTTTCATAGAAACTCATAAATTCCTCATTTTTTCGGTTCTCGTTTTCGAGCGTAGTTATGCTGTTCGTTCCTCTTGTTGTTCGTGAGTGACTTTTATCTCTACCTTCTCCATGCATGAGGTGAAGGAATGAAGAAATATCTATTTTTCGTTTTCCGCGCGTCTATGATTTCGGTGATAGAGATGTTTTGCACGAAACAATCCAGTTGTTACTGTCTGACGCATGACTGCTCTTTGCTCATCGATGTAATAGTGGTTAGGGTCACAAGTTACAAGACAGACACAGCTGGTTTCTTTTTTCTCTGCGCAATTGGCGCGTTTCAGCCTAGTGCACTGAGTTTTGCGAGAAAGTATTGATATTACTATTCTTCATACTATTATGATTCAACCTACCACGAGTAGCCAGACTTGAAACAATATGATATCCTTTTTAGCCAACGACCTTTTTGATCTAAAACTGGAATTTTGTGTAATTGGAAAATATTCTGTTTTTCATAGTATGAAGATTGGAGTTGCTGTTGCTGGAGCTGGTTCATGAAAAAAGGCTTACCAGCTAGTGGGTTCAGAAATATATTGTGCCATATGATTCCGTATCACACTTTCGATCGCGCATTATTCCCCTTCTCGCGTTTCATAATGCTGCATAAACAGTTTACAGATTCCAGCAACTGTACCAGTCACCCTCAGCTAGCTGTCAATAGTTAACGTTGGAAATGTTGCGTTTTCAAGTTTCAAGGTTTCCACGCCTATTTCTATTCATATGTTAACTCTTACGAGATGTCTACTATAACTCTTCCCTTCCAAATTATTTCATTATCATATTTTTGCAACGAAAATAGCGAAGTTTTTCATACCAGGTGCCAGGTGGTTTGGAAAACTTTTATAGGTTGCAAAAACGTATCATGTTTCAGTTTCGACATATGTGCCACAGCTGAGTGACACCGAGCACTTAGTTTTATAAATTGTATTTTCTATATGAATTTAACTGTCGTTTCTCTCCGTTGCTGCCAGAACACTCTTGTCATGTGTCAATACGATTTCTCGCGATCTCCCCGAACATTTTCCATGACATACTCTCTCTCGCGCATCGTTTCATTGGGATACGAAGACATATTATCATGCACTATAGTATAGAGAAGGGACGTTTGAATGGATCGTAAAGGGCAATGCCTCAATTTGTGAAATTTCTATTCGACTCCAAGTCTCCAAGTCCAAGCTATACTAGATTAGCGAAAAAAAAGCATTTTTTTTCAATCAAAATGTTCCTTCCAAAAATTTACACACATTTCGGAAAGCAGCACAGGGCAGTTTTTATATAAGCAACCCTTTCCATGTATCGAGTGATGCGCAGCTATTTCTCTGATAGTTTCTTCAATTTGGAAAATATTACTTTTCAGACCGGTGGTCGAATGCAAACAGTTTCAACAGGAGATGATTGGTTTCAAAGTTTTCCTGCTTATCAGTCAGGTAAGATAAATATAATATAATCTTTTTTTGTTTCGAAGAAAAGCTCAATTGTTGTTGGAGAGCAAAACTATTCCGGTCTAGCCATTTTTATCCTTCCTCTTTTTAGATTTCACTCTCACTACCCGACTTCCATTAACGAGTTGCACTAGGTAGATTATACCAAATGATATAACAGCAATCTGGCTCTTTTTCTCATGGGTGGTAATTGGTTAAGTGTTTTTCTCGTTTTTTCAGAACTGTATTCATATATCTTTATTGTTTTTTATCTTTTTGTTATTGAATTCCTTCAGATAGTCTGCCTGCTATTGATGATAACCGCAGTCGTGATCACACATATTTTCTATTATCCCGTAGCATGGACAGTCACAGGATTTGCTGTAGTTGAACTAATCATCTTTATCATCTCAGTGCTGCATGCCCTGCGGCCCAGTTATAGTAAGTTTATCTTACACTCCGGTAAATTTGTCGCAATAGCGAAAAACGGTTTTTTTTTCGAAAACCTTTTTTGTCCCCTTTTTATAGAATATAACCATGGCTGGTTCGTCCGCATTGGGCACAACTGTAAAATTTTAGAAAAACACTCAAAGAATCCATATTCTAGTTCTAGTAATACATGTGCCACTTTCACTGTAACTTTGATGGAGAGTTTTCATTCTTTTAGGTATTTTCATTGTAGAATCATGAAAAGTAGACTTATCACTAACTCCTACTAGCACCAACTTAGCGTAAACTATCTCAGTTTGTTGATTCTGATCCTTGAACTGTCTAACGTAGTCTAAAGTTCTAATTATGAAGTCATTTTACTCAAACTTGGCTGCTTTTATCGAACTAATTCTATGTCGTTTCAGAAATGTTGATAATATTCCTCAGTTTCCAAGTGTCAAACGCGTTGGCTGGTATTATATTGGCTTTAGTTGTCACCCTCAAGGACGGTGGAAAAGAGTGTGGAACGGGACCGTACGTTTTATATTTCTCTCTCTCTCTCTCTCTCTCTCTCTCTCTCTCTCTCTCTCTCTCTCTCTCTGTGATCTCTGATCTGTCTGTGATTTGGTCTACGCTCAGTTCGATACTTTTGAATAGTCACCAATTGCACTACAACTTATGCATGGTGCATAGTCGGCAGGACTTTTGTCGACACATGTTGATCCACAATCGAGAAATTTAACATATTTGTATCGAAAAACGGTTCCCTTTCTGGAATATTCACACCTCACTGGGTTGTGCCACTTCTGGCTTCATTACCAGCTAATTGCAATCCGTTAAAACCACAAACCAGCCTGAAAGTTTTATCTTTGAATGCAACCAGCTGGTTGAAGATATAACACTTAGATTTTAAAGAAGGACTGAAGGACGATTATGTGGACCAATCCCAACGCTTCGGTCCTTTAAACGGCAATACATTTTCCAATTGCAGTTTAAAGGACCGATGCGTCGGGATTGGTCCACAAAATCGTCCCACTTAAATGCGGCTGAACGATCGGCTCACAATACATTTTTTTCTTCATAGGTTCAATTTCAGGAACACATGTGATATTTTCGATATCACTTTGCTACAGAGATTTCATTTCTTCTGGTTTTTGATGGCCAAGTGTACGTTCGCCCTGTTTCTCAGTCTCATTGCTGTGGCGGTTAGTTATTTTCAAAATTACAGAATTAGCAGTAGTTTTTTGGTTTGATTTTAAACAAAGTGCGCTAATTCACATCCAACCAATTCCGAATCTGAAGACACATTTACTATTTGGTTTTTATAACAGCTTCAACTTTTCTATTTGCAGTACTCTCCTCAATTACACGACTATATGGCGGAAGATTGTGTATGTGATAAGGTTGTCCTAGAGGGATTGCAAGAGGAATCATGAGTATCGATTTGTTATAAGCTCGAGCTCGGAACTAACTGTAATATAACTATATAGTTTTCTCATACTTATTTGGAGTTTGTAGTTCACATTATACAGTAGAATTAGAATCTGCGCATCTTTCTCGCAGAACCGCTCAGTTTTTGTATATTGCAGAGTTTGATTGTTAATGATAGCTGCTAACTCCTTTCAGATGATCATTTGAGATATTAGGGTATTATAGAGTATAGAATATTATATTTCAATCATTATGCGTATATTTTCTCTCGCTACTTGTCGCTCGATTATGGTTGTGTTAGTCATTCTAAATTAATGGGTAACTGTGCTCATCAAAATTGTCTCAATTCTGACTCGGGTATATTTGTGACTGTGTTATTTCAAAGAACAAATGAAGATCAACTTATGATTTAAACTTTTTATCAAAATTACAACAAACAATTGGTGCAAACTGGTTATATACGATACAGAAAGACCTATCTGGGAGGTAGTGGGCATTAGCTAAATATCGTGCGGGTGAAGTTTTGTTGTTATGCGCTGCAACTTGACATTTACATACTTAGTTATAATAATGTTTTGTGTATTGAACTTATATGATCTATTTATAATCAATATGAAAGGTTTGGGTTACGCGGTATGCATCTGTGTGAAGGTCCCCCATCATGTGATAGTGCAATTAGATGATATCAGTGAACGAGACCAGACACTTTAGTTAACAGGGGTAGTTAGAGGGGGAAGTGACGTGTCGTAAGAAAGTAGTAGACAGATAACACTGCTCGCGACATGTTTCTCTATATGGCACTATGTCTGGCTCAAAACACACAAAGTACGGAATGTGCAGAAACATTGATGAAGATAACAAGTAACCAAATGTGGAACAGGATAAGTGAATTCTGGTTGGAGATATATAGTTCTTGGCATTCCTATGTGAACTCCTACAGTTATAGTGGCAAACTTACAGTTTTCGAAGAACTATGCTTACTGGCAAAAACATGTCAACAAAGAAAAAGTGAACTTGTTCAACTGCAAAAGCGATGAACCTTTTTACACGTCATCCAGATGCAACCAAACTTGGGTTGGTGAAATGCGTATTGATCGAAATAAGTCCGCGGAAAGGTTTTCGACCAAATTTGTGCTGCATCTGGGAATAGCTGGAAAGAATGAAAAACACGGAAGGATACATGAAGTGACTACAATTAAACTTTGGCAACTGTATCTTTGGAACAACGAAAAGACGTGCGGAAGGGGAAAATCCTATGAAAAGATACAGAATTATGAAGAAGAGAATTAGTATCATGAGTAAAACAGAAGTCTATACAATGAGTTAAACTTTTTGTGAGCTGTTATCAATTGTTGGCGATGGTCAACTTGATTCACCTGTGTGAACATTAGGTGAGTTTTCACTTAAAGAAGGACGATTAGGTGGACCGATCCCGTATCAAAGGTCCCTTAAACTGCAATTGAAAAATGTATTGCAGTTTAAAGGACTGAACCGTTGCGATTGGACCACATAATCGTCCTTCTTTAAAAGGAAAAGAGAACAAAGGATCAGTTATTACAAAACTATTGAGCAAATGCTGTTGAAGACCACTAGATAGACTGGAACCGAACAATCTCGGTGGCAATACGGTAACAAAACTCAACGTATTAGTATTCCACGAAGTTTGTATTCGTTTACTGGTTCTAGCGAGTCGTGAGTAGAATGAAATATCCTAAAAGGGGTGAGGGAGTTCATGGCAGATTGAGGTCACTCCTCTTGTCTCGGTTATTGATTGATGAATGATTTTAGTTTGTAGTGTGGTCTCAATCAGTTATTGATTGATGAAAGATTGTAGTGTGGTGTCGATTGAGGAGGTCGGCGCTACTTCGTCGGAGGAGTTTTCTTCCGAACCATCGTCGGCCCTGAAACAATCTGGTGTTATGAACAAAGTCATCTAAAACAGTTCAGACGGAATGTAGACCTTCATACATTACTGACTCCTATCGACACTCCTATAATACACATTTGAATTTTATGATGACAACTTCATAATGTTATAGTAAGGGGATGAACACAGCTGTGCTATGTTTGTGATTTCCATCACACACATCACAACTCTCGTATTCCGATTGTAATGCACAGGGATCCAAGACCAAGTGTCACACTACAAACACAGCAGGAGGGAGGGGTCGCCGGGGTGCCGCCGGCGACACGCCACCGAATTCCATGGCGAAAACCGAAAACGCGCTATTTTGTTCGGGGGCTGAAAATACAACTGTAAAGCACTCACGAGTTGTCCTCGCAGGCGGCTCTGTTCCTCAGGAACATTCCTATATCAAAGCCTTCTGGAATTGTGGGCGTGGTTTGGAGTCGTGCCAAATGTTGTTGGAACATCGCCAGCAGATTGGATGGCAGAACAGGTACCGGCGATACCGCGGAAGCTGAACAGTTAGGTATATCCACGTGACATCGTACAGGAAGTTTTATAAATTCGACTTTATTGATTTGGTTTGAAAAGTGCGATTGTCAAATAAAATATTGATAAACTTATTAATACTTCTGCCCCCTCATTGTCAAACTTGTGGTTCAGCAAAGAATACGTTTCCGCTCAATCTAATATGGCCTTTATACAGTTATTGTTCCCCCCCCCTCCTTTCCTCCCGCTGATGTTGAGAATATCCCCTCCCTCCCTGATAATAGTGTCTAATCCTACGTATACTTCTACAGTATGATAGTTCCACTTCCCTGCTTCTAACCCACCTTGTCCCAACTGCGGCATGTTGAGTAGTCCCTGTAAAATGGCCGCGGACGACTGAGGGGGCGGAGTCAGTCTCTCCATCCTCTCCCCCGTCAAAGGATTCACACGCACGGTGTCACAGTCCAGCACGTGGATACTATCGTTCTGCAGACGGGTGGTACGGTAGCTGTGGAATACGCTGTGTTTCCTGCAATCCGACAATATGGGTGTACCCTGTACCAGCTAACTGTAGACAATTGGTCACGTTGTGAACTAATGAATATTATTCTAGATTACAAATACAACAATTCCAACTACAATTAGTTGTATTATTTGTTGTCACCCACCTTGTTACAGCGAGAGAATCTCATGCTGATAGATAAAACACTTAACGACCATTTTCTGCCGTTTTTTTCTCACTCTGATTCGTTCAGAAAAAATGCGCGTCTCATTTCACAGCCTGTTCTAATACATAATCCACATTTGCCTTTGTAGTTGATAGTTATTGACGATAGACGTACTTCGGCAGAGATACGCTGAGTTTGTCGGTTCGATGTTCTTCCGTGCTCAGTCGGACGATTCGCTCGAATTTGGAGGGGAACTGCTCGTCAATCAATACTTCCGGCAGACCCTGTTTAAAGTCCTTCACATGGTCTCCAGATATCGACCCGAGACGGGGGAGGTCACCGCTACTGCAACTATGGGGTACTGTAACTATGAGGTACTGTATACCTGAGATAATGTAACTATGGGATACTGTAATTGTATGACACTGTAGTCTGTGGGCCTACAATATCGTAGTGAACGTGACTTCCTAATGTTTGAGTAGGTATATTGGAATAACATATAATCTGGATCCCCCTGCACGTTTCTCGCTTCACCAACTATTATGGCGATACTCGTATATAGTCGTCGCCAACGGAAAGGCGGTAGGGTACTGTATATCTCACTTTCCGCTGTGTACGCACCCATGTCTCCTTCTCCAAAGCTTGCCGGAATTGTTTTCTGATAGCCAATGGGTTAGTGCCTTGTTACAAATCTTTTGCCCGCAGGTTCGATTCCGGCGAGAGACAGAAATTCATAAATTTGGCACCCACCATACCGGCGGTTTGTAAGAGTGTAGTTATAGAGTGTGTTTTGAGAGACGCAGGTTGAGATAGAACTGTCCACGTGTTCTTGAATACCGATTTCCCTTCCAAAACTCTTCTTCGGATTTTCATTCAATTTCTAATACCTGTTTTCGAATCCATACGAGAGGGACAGATATCCGCTGTTTTCGTCACAGAACCTGACCATGAGGGCCGTGGCGGCGTCTACTGAATCCCTATACACGTTCCTCACCGTGTGCACGCTAGAGAGCGTGATGAATCTGAACGTTTATTGAAATTTCAAGTGAAATGAGGAAAAACAATGGATTTCGTGCCCTTCATCATTGCGTTTCTGTTCACGATTTTACACGTGTCTAAATGACTATGTGTTTCACCAACAGTATAAGATCAGTTATGTACTGCTGAACCGTTACTATGCTGAGAAACACCAAAAAATGCTCCACTGAGCGATCATCATGAAGTTTCGCGGCACATGGTAAGAGTCCACGTAGCAATGAAGAGGACTATACCCACCCTTTGTTGAATAGACTGAGCATGGTCTGATACTCTTCCGAGGCTGCCATCTGCTTCTTCGTTTTCGATGACTTTTTGTCCACCAGAGCCGGACTCGGACATAACCTGTAATAGAATAAAACTGATAGAAAGCAATCAAGATGATTGATAATCAACTTATTCTGAAGACTACAAGACATAACTTGACAGTGTTGGCTATAACTTCTTAATGGCGGTTAGCCAAACAGTCACGTGGCGAAACATTGAGAATAGTCAAACTTTGTGTGTTTCTGTCATATTCTGCCAATGTTTCGAGGTGCAGACCGCCATGGTGGAGTCTTGATATTTATACATATATTGTTAGTCAGTTGAACAGTCACGTGTAATATGTTAAACACAGCAGAACTCAGAAACGTGTAGTGACAAAGTGCACGATGCCTCATCAGAATGCTGACTTCACGTGACTATTCCATTTACTTCTAGTTTACGGGCCCAGGGATACTAGCACTATTAGGTTCGTACCGATGTCCCACGTCCTGTACCATTTCGGCCACTCGGAACAGCCATATCCAGACGGAATGAGACAGTTCGGTGCTCATGTCCAGGATAGACACACATTTGTCCTAGAAATGGACATGGAAACTTGAGCAATGTTTAAAAGATTATCGGAACCAGCCATCAATAAATGTTCAGTCAATTTTTGCGGCATTTTTTTCACCTGATCTGGTCTTGTTTTCAGTGTCGATCTTTGGTAAAAATACGAAGCTCCATACGTTTCTGTATAACTTTGTCATTCGAATCAGCATGCGCGTTTTGATTGTTTTAGACACCTATCTAACACGTAAACATTTCTAATGTGCATGTTTCTAACTTAACAAACAACGTTGTCTCCAAAACAAGCTGGTTCACAACAAGATAAAATAATATTTGGTGAACCGTACCACCATGAACTCCTTCCTCTCTATCAGGGTCTGTGGTAGTATTTCTTCGGTGAGGAGACGATCTCTGAGATCTTGTGCTCGGCTGGTGGTCGAGGCACATTTTATGTTACCATACAGACTCATTTCCAACTCGGACAACTCTATCAAAGACTGACACAATGTGATTCTGCAACAGAGATATGAGTTTAGAGATGACATTCCCTCCGGTAGAGAGAAGTAAACAGAAACTGTGTACAGTTATGTTTAGAAAACGAAACGACGTCCAACAGCTAGTTTATTCATGGAGTTTCATACTATTTATGCTTCGTGCTACTCCAAACAAAGTGACAAGTTCAGCCGACCAAATAACTCCACTGCATGTATTTCTGTAAAACCAAACTTATTTCACTTCCTATATACTAAATATATTTAGAGGGAGGTGGTAGCTCCAACTTGATACGCGCATCAACTTACGAACTTTGACCGAAAATCAGCGGAATCAAACAGGTAAAACTATAAGAGAGAGCGAAAGCTATATCTTACCGTGGGAGAAGTATCATACATTGCACGTGGAACAGTTCGTGCGGTTCCAATGAGCGAGCTTGCACTATTTGGGCCTTGACGAAGTTCACGATAGAACTACGGAGCACAATCCATCTCAACGGGACTTCCAGCGGGGTGTCCAGATACTCCTAAAAATTCACGTGAAGTTCACGCAATATTGATAGATTGAATTGGGTTTAGGTTGTACTTTTGTCTGGATTATTTTCAGTCCGTTTAGTCAAGTCACTGCTAGTCACAAAAAAAACAACGATGTATCCCCAAGTTTTTATGAGTTGACTTGTATTCGTCAGTTTTTTGGAATCAGAACAACTATACTGTAGTGAAATGGTCCCTCTGACAGATTCAAGTCCGGTATTAACATATATCAATAATTACTAATTTAATAGTTCTGTTTTCCAAAAAACTCATTGTCAATAATCTTACAGTATCTGCATCGGTCAGTCTGTTCCAGTAGATAGAGTGTAGAAGAGGCTCCGTCTGATCATTCGTAATTGCAATTAGGAAGGGATGCGAGAGGAGGGTCTGCAATTCAATCAATACTTATAGTTTCGTATAAGTTCATCTTCTCTTATTTAGAAATATGTCAGAAACTGTTCGTTTATCACAAAACTCGCAAAAAAGCCATAGATATAGCAACACTCAGAAAAAAATTGATAATATTGAAAATCTCAAAGTTTTTGAAGACTTTCTCATTACAGATAGTTGACTGTAAGTGATTCACGTACTGTAGGAGCCCACGCCTGTTTGAAACGGAGTATATACTGTTAGTCAATTGTGCAGTCACGTGAAACATGTTAAACACAGAAGAACTTGAAAATGTGCTATGACAAAGTGCACAACTCCTCATCAGAATGCTAACGCTTCGTGACTATTCATTTTACTTCTAGTATATTTCTATGAACTCACGTGATTGATGACCAGTTTGTTGTCGACGTTTATCGCAACCTCCACCTGAATGGCATAGCGGGTGGCTAGTTGCCGGCGATCTACCATCGAGTTCAACGTCACTCCCTGCAAAGCGACAGGTGTAGGTCAAACTTCACAAGTTGAGCAACAAGCATGAAAAGTGTGTGTATCGATCGAGCTCTCACGCTCGTCCAATGTTTGGTTCGACCTGATTTGTATTATAAAGTTGCGGAACTATTTATAAAAATGCGGGCTCGCAAATCCACAGTTTTCTTCAGATTACACCCATGTTACCGTTTTTAGTTGTGAAATACTCCGTTTTCACTCTTCACCCAAGTAACAACAAACCATTTCCGGGAAAGTAGCGCAAAGAACGCCATTCTCGTATTTGAATCCTGTGGTTTTGGCCGAACTCTCCTTCATTTGATCCAGAACCACATAGGTATGGGCATCGTCGGCAGCCTGTAGAGTTTGATCAGTATGAATACCTTCGAAGAACTGTATACTACAATATTTTTAATAGTGATACATACTGTTGAACTCAAGTTCGTAATGGACTAAAACTGATAAGTAGCATAGTTATCAAAACGTGCGAATGGTGGCATAAATTTTAACGATTTTCCATATGTTTTCGTTTTGTAACTTTATATAGTTTATTTTGCAAATTTGGATTCTTCTTCAACACCAACCTGACTAGCTACCAGCTTTCCCTCCGCGGTTACTGTAGCTCCATTCTGATCTTGACACTTGGTGGCCGGAGTGCCCTCCCGTTGGGTGAGGATCATACGTCCGGCTACTTGCCTACCGAGAATCAGTAACTGAGTATGAATATCTCATCAACTTATGACGATATTCAACTGATGACTAAGCTACGTTCACAAATAGATCACCAAATTCTCAAAAGAAAGTTCGTGGGAACTTCTAAGAAGTTAGTTGGACTAGCACAAGTTCGTCCCTGGTATTTATGCAAAACCACGAACTACATAAAAGTTTTGATTTTTCTCGAGTTTCCGTAACCACAAATCAGGATGTCCGGAGTGAACTTCAGTGAATCTGCAAGCCGTGTGCGTTTTGACGCACACTCGACGCACATTCAAACCATTGTATTTTCTACAGTTGTTACCTGGGATCCCCTCCCTCGGTGGAGAGTTTGACGAGAGAAGCTCGGAAGAATGCCTCCACCGTACTGGGACCGTCCCCGTTCTGGGATATCGCATACACCCTGAAGATACACATATTTTTTTTCTTGTGTGGTATCTTTCGTCGCGACACTTTACACATTCAACTTCTCTATTTAAATATATTATATTCTCGATAAATTGTTTTTGATGGACTTGACGTCTCAACGTCGCGCCTCCACCTTGAAGCCATCGCCATCGGACGGAGGTGAACTTCAAATTACAAGTTATAAGGTGTGCCAACTAGCAGATACTAAACATTTGAACTCTACCCAAACGACTTGTTTATGTTTACCTCTAAACATACTCAGGGATGCTACTGATGTTGAATCAATCTCACTGACCGAAGTTCGGTTGACATTTACAGAGCGTCAAGCAACAATCCCCCCCCCCCTCTAATCTTGATAAGATAGAGAAAACAACAACAAGCTAGTTGTTCGTCTTATCTGGACCAGTTTTCTCAGCTTCAATTCAATGTATCTATCTTTGTTTGTAAAGTTGGCAATTTAGTTAAGACCAGGAAACATTAAAGAACCATTTTTTTCTCAGCTCAGTAGTTGCAAGAATCTAGATTGATGACGTAGAACAAATTTAGAAAGGATGTTTTACTACTCTTACATGTAAAAAGCTCTTTTTCACGTTTCTCACGTAAATCAAACCGAAAACGAGTGTTTCTCACTTGATTCTCATGGTGGGATGACTGGTGCGACATTTGACGACGTTCCTGGCCCTGTGAATGAGCGGCGCCATGTCTATCTCCATGACGTCATCAGTTAGACCACCCATGACGCGGGGCCATTCCACAACTATTGACCTGAAGCACGTACGGTATCATTTGCGATAAATGTTCGAACTGAAGAAATTTATCGAAAAATGGCGGTTTCGTACTATATGTCGCACGCCTGAAAGGAGATTTGACGAACAGCAAGATCGATAACTATGTGAAGAAGTACAGAAAATATCCTTTCATCGGTCGTAAGTCACATGTGGGCTACCACATTCATTAGGCCAACGATTGTGAGGGTATAATGTAAAATAGTGTTTCAAAGCAGGTCAAAGCAGGTCAGTGTATGTCGCCCTTTTGATCCGGTGGCTTTTTGGTGAGAAATCGTAATTTATGGCTTGTTTCAAGTTCAAACTACAAATCTGCCTCGATCCTCCCCTATAGATCCCAATATAGTATTACGCTTTGAACTGACTCCTTGACGACCTGCTCGATGAGGGCTATCTGAGCTGGATGGTCTTCGGAAGACATGGGCGCATTCGACAGTTTACGGTAGAAGTCGGAGAACCTGGAGGGAACCAAGTGGTTTTCAAGGTTTTCTAGAGGACATCGTGAGGGATTCCTTTGTCGCTCTTTCTCTTCCTCTCTCTCCCTCTCCCCTCTCTCCCTCTCTCTCTGTCTCTCTCGTTTGCACTGTCACACTCTCTTCTCCCTCTCTCCTTCTTCCACTTTTTCTTCACAGCTTGCTCACTCGTTCTCCCTCTGCTGTTTTTCTCTTTTCCCATCTCTCTATCACTGTTGCTCACTCTGTCATCCGACTGTTCTCTCCAATCCTGTATGGATCTACCAGGAGCGACGCTCTTCGTTGTCGTGTCAGAAACTCTTTCTTCTTACTGATCAAACTGTTGAATTCCTGTTTCATCGAGAACATTGTGAAAGCCTTCTTGGACTGGAACAAGAACACGTATATAGATGTTGAAAATGTTGAAAATTACTTTTCTTACTGAACTTTGGTTTCTAAATACAATGTCAATTGAGAATACAGAAATAACAGGCAGTAATAGCTTTGACACTGCTCCGGAGACCCAGCCAATTCGCCACACCCTCTCTCGAGGTCTCCTTACATCTGTTAGGGAACTAATGCTCCTAGTAATAGCGTATTCACGAAACCAAACGACTCAAATATGAATTAATTATACTTTTTCATCAGTAATAACTTTGTTTTGGTTCATCAGATAGAATCACAAACATGCCGAACTCGAAAATGGTAAGTGCCTAGTCGAAAAATCATATCGCGCCGTTTCAGTTGATGTTACGCAACTTTTATTCCGAACATTTGCCAACAAAGCTCTGGTTGAGCTTCGTTTTTGAGAGAGTTGTAGAGTTACAACCCAACTCAACAGAATATAGTGTCATTCTGTAATCTATTGAGTCTAGGTCATTAGCGCAAATCCAGATTGCGCAAAGCACCAGAGGCCGTATGCATGAAACCTCCCGGGCCGGGTTGGGATGCTATCCCGAGCTGAATTGGCCGGGAAACAGCCCAGAATAGCATCCCAACCCGGCTCGGGGTTTTTCATGCATACGGCCTCAGGGGTTATGAAAGAGGCCAAATATACAGTTTTCATTTTAATACATGAAATCCTAGCGAATCGCTCATTTAGAAGAAGAGCTTGAGATACCTCGAACAGTTCATCGATACTGGTAGCTTTCCTTTTCGCATGGATGGGCGGTGCGGTTGATTGAATCATTCTCTCTATCATCCAATCTTATCTGAAACTATTACTGTACACCGAATTTTTCTTCTGCTTCCGAAACCACTTGTGTGATTGAATGAATAATCCATTCTAGTGTATTCTGTTCTATTATTCTACTGAAAGTATAGTGGTAACGCATTCTTCGCTTATGCTATACACCCATCTAATATGAGTGAAGTGGGAAAGTAGAAACGTTCTTAATTTCTTGTTTTCTCCCTCTACCACTTGCGGTGGTGGGCGGACATTTTATCTACTGCAACTATATTTATTCAGCCATCTTTATCTATCTTTTATCACATGACCGAAGTATGTATGAATTAGACACAACATCTAGTCTGGTCCAAAAATGTATTATACTGAAAGTGCACATAAAACGTGAAGAAATATCAAATTCTGATGTGCCTGAACGCGATCATTCGTTCCACTAGCTGAAATGTAACTTGTAGTTTGGTCTGCGCGCAGCGCACGACTATAGTTTACAACTGGAAAATAGAGGGATAAAACTACAAACACAGCAGATGTGGCTAACAGGCATCATGTGGTATATCAAAAACATGAATAGAAAATTATTTGTCATTAGGTTTCTCTTGAGGCTCTTAATTTAGACATCCAGCAGAGAAGGAAAAAAACTAACTGCTTGGGAGTGGTTGGCAGAGAGTAAAGAAGTCAGGGTATCAGTTGTTGTGGAGGAATAGTTTTGACAAAAATAGAATAGAGAGGAGACTTTGTTTGATAACTAAGTACACATTCAGTAACATTGAAAGACAAACATACAATCGGTTTGCAAAACAATAGTAAGCTGATAGCAGCCTTCGGCACACACAAAATAAGGTATAGTTTACGGACAGTAACTTAGGGCACGTTACTTGAAATACAATTGGTACGTGGGCTACGGTTGGGTGCGCTCTGCGCAGGTAAAAATCAACCTTCTCACGAGACATCGTCATCAGGCACTCCACGAGTGAGTGGGTGACGATTAAGCTCAAAGGCTTTAAGCTACAACGTATAACTCAAGTCTTAACAACAATATAACGTTCAAAGTATGAAAATGAACAGTTTATGAGAATAAACTAACATCGTGAAAGTTTGGAGAGAAACAACTCATACAGTTTTTGACAAGAGACATCTGCTCAATGTGTTTACGCTTAAGCGTCACCCACTCCACGAGTAAAGTTCATGAGATACCTGGCGATCCTACGCGTACCTACACTATGAAGAAAAAACGTGCAAAACTCGACCGTTCACGCAATTCAGTTCCTGTATATCCGTTTTGTGGTAGATTTCTGTTTCTTCATCCCATCCTGCTTCTTGCTTAAAGAAGGACGATTACGTGGTCCAATCGCAACGGTTCAGTCCTTTAAACTGCAATACATTTTTCAATTGCAGTTTAAAGGACCGTTGTCACGGGATTGGTCCACATTATCGTCCTACTTTAACGTACTATTCCCTGTGTCCCGGTGGGATGTAAGATCAAAGAAATACCGTATCTATCAAGAGATTCAGCTCGTCAAAATGGCCTCTGTTTCGAGATCTAGTCATTCTTTGCTGAGTAACCATTCAGGCATTTTGCTTACAAATCCACCCACGTCACCTGATTTTATCGAAATTTGGCCGCCCAAAACTGTTGTGAAACTTCATGTGACAATTGGGAAGCAACTGATACCGATAAATGTTTACCTAGGAGTGGTTCACTCCGACTGACTATAGTTACCAACACAAAAACACAGTTATCAGTGAAAAAAATTGCAATTTAAGGCGTATTACATCATTCCCATTCCGGAAATAAGTTTATAACAAAAATGTTAGAACTAATGCGGGAATTGTTAAAACCTTTCTAGGCTCAGATTGTTCTCGATGTTTTCGATCTATTGTTGGAGTTATCTACCAGTTGCGATTGAAAAGCAACAACATCGAACACAGCGCTGGGACAACGTAACACACTCCGTGCACGCTCGAGCAGCAAACATATATCACTAAGAAGTGCGCAGTTTGTGATGCTTATTCAGGTTTGACGTGACTGTTACATGTACGTCTAGTACATCTAGAGGCACGTGAGAGGTAAAACTAGAATGAACGTAGTAACGTAGGAAAGACTAAGACAGGCCAACAATACATATACTGCTGTTCTGTTGTGTTTGTAGTTTAGTTTGATCTGGTTCTGTTTTAGGCGTGATTATGATGTGAATGTGACTACATTGTATGAAAAAGAATCGGAAAATTTAGACTCCCAATAACCTTTAAGGTCTTAATCCACTCTTTTTAGATCACGCATTCTGCTCTTTCTCCGATCAGCGAGTGCCACATTTTGAATGTAGATAAATGAATAAATGTATGTTAAACTATAATTTCTAAGCAGTGGGTCTCTCTTCTACAGTTGAACGCATTGGAAGATCAATGACCAACATTAGGTCTACTCTTTTTTTGTCAAGAAATCAGTTAGAATAAACTGCGGCGCCGTCTCGTCAAGATAAAACAGTGCAAACGGATTTTTTGATGACCATTGAACAATTCGAGTTGCCCTAAAGGAATAGCGATCGATTATAATGTAAGTATACCTATGTTCCCGTCGACGTTAGCCTTTACAGTAATCTGTATTGCGTCAACGTCGATACCTACCTACAGTATGACAATGAAAGTGGGTATGCAGACGGAACATAGTCAGGTTGCTATAAAACCTACCATACTAGAATAAAACAGAACGATTACGTGTAACTTCATCATTTCATTTAAGTCAAAATTAGAAAAACTGGGTAGAAACAAAAATAGATAGAGGGTCAAAAACAGGTTTCCAAACTGAGTTTCGTTTACCATTGGCAGTTTACCACAAAGTTTCAAATGATTCTACATTTGACTAGCAGTACAAACAGTATCAAAAATAAACACAAAACCATATCTTAATTGTTTGAACAAAGTTACATACAATTCATATGTGGAATTTCCGATTTATTTCAAATCTACACCTCTTCCCGCGCAATTTCGGTACGAGTCAAGTGTGTTAACTGCTCACGCTGCAGCGCGCGGAATGGAATATCCTAGCTCTTATGTAAAACTAAGTTTTACCCCAACTTTCTTCTTTAATTGCCGACGTCACCTAAGTGCGCAACTGGCGTTTCGCAGTCAGTGAAGGCATCATTTAACGTAGGCTGAGAGCATACAGTACGTATAACCAATAAAGAAACCATGATCTACCTGTGTATCCTCTCGACGAGACAGTGTGTGAAAGGAGGAGGGTGTAGGGTGGCAGAAGGACAGACAGACGTAGTGAGCTCGAGCGACAACTGATAACTGTAGCTGATAAGACTTGGCCCAATTGCCACGATGGCCTGTCCTCTTGATATGAAGTGCATCTATTCTACAACGCCAAACTACAATGTAGCCGAATGCGTAGGTTACCGTCTCCCACGCGGAGGGTGCAGGTTCGATCCCGCCGACAAGCAATGAAATGAACTCACTGAAAAACGCTATAGCAGTCTATTGCAAATGTGAAATCCTCCTTGAAAATCATCATAAACAATATCCCGGTAACATATTTCGAATCCTTCAATTGTTCTTTTTTGATTCTGCCTCGTTCTCATATCCGAAACGTTTATGGGTGCAGCTGGTAGCAACCAGCCCCACCCATGCTGCTACCAGTGGTCCTCGGCACCTAGTCCGCCAAAAGAGGTCTACAGAGCATTAGCAGGACAAAGAAATAGAAGTTCTCGATTTACACTAAAGTTAAGGAGAGTCGATATCATATATGTTGTAGTCAGCATACCCAGCATATATGGCTACAAACGACCTGAAGAAGTTCAGAGAAATACGAATTCAGGTACCCCGGAGTACCGATACCTAACTTAACGAGCAATATCAGACTTGAATATGTGCACCGTTAAAAACACATATCAGTGTTTCTTTATTATTATTATTATGATTATTATTATTAGTGTTTCTTGAGGAGGCCTTGTATATAAACGTTGTATTTCTTACCACCTTCAGAAACAGTTGGTCAGACCATTCACGTACCGCTTCAGCTGCCCTCTTCGGGGCGATCCCTTTTACCTTAATCATTTCTCAATTGGTCTAGTCTCACATAGAAGCTAATTTGAACTATTTATTTCGTTTCGTTAACACAATGTATTAAAACGATACCGAAACTCACAAAACAATGCATAATACTTTGAACTGCAACAATAACACGTAAATTATGAAGCACCTATCACGCTCATCCAAATCAATATTTATAAAGGGAACACAGATGAAGTTAACTACTTGTTTACACATGTTTATTTACATCTATTTGGATGTACCACACCCAAAAACACATAGGCACCAGCGATAAATATATAAATCATGATGCCTTACAATAAAATAGTTGCGCAAACAACTACAAATTGAGGTGAAGACTAATTAGCGATCATACTACAAAACAACAGCAATTATGTCATACCAAAACGCAGAAACTATGAATCAATTTTAAAATAGTGAAGATTTTCCGTTCCTAATACGTATGAGATCAATTAGTTTCATTATAAAATACAACTACGGAGCAGTGAGAAGCGTATTCAATAAACAGTACTTTTCAATCAATATGAATCTGGAGCTGTTTCAGATTACGATCATTGATTCACTAGCTGTCCAAGTTCAGAAAAGCACAGCCAGTGATCGTCAATAAAATGTTCATCTTTTTCATCTATAAACCAAGAATATCAGCCCATACAGTGCCCATAAATGCAAAAACAAACAACAGCCGGCACTGTCGTGGAGTACAAAAACGTGAAAATTGAATGAATATTCTATGATTTTCAACGTGACTATCTCAATCAGCACATGATATACTTTTCTACAGTACCAGCTAATGATGAATATGTCGGCTGGCATCAATCAGATTTCTGGTTTCATTCAGCTCCACTCGGGAATGTCGTATGTACTACACGCGGGCGGAGTACGCTCCGAGACTGAAAATGGGGCAATGTACCACATGGGGGAAAATACGCACATCGAATCAGGTCAAAATGAATAGAGTGGAAACCGAAACAGTCTTTGCATGTACGTCTTGTACTTCTTTGCAGTTCTCGCAGACTTCTAATGTTAAATTGCATGTATACGCTACGCATCATCACCATCGCTGAAAATATCTAGATTTCGGTAGGTAGACTCCCGTGCAAAGACTTATTAATGTTAAATATGTCACAACTTGGGGAAGTGATGTAGTTTTGATTTTCACCTGTTTATTCTGTTTTCGGTGACCATCTGGCACCAGCGCAAAGCAATGGGCTGCGCGGAAGATTGGGATTCCTATTTCTGACTCAACCCGACCCCGTTTCACCTAGACCGCCTTAACATTCTAAACGTTCCTAAACAGTTCGATTTTCCTCCTAAATAGTTTCTTTCTGAACAGTTTATTTAAGAACGATTTTTCTTCTCTTTCTCTGATGAGCGAGTGCCACATTCTTTGAATGTAGATAAATGAATAAATAAACAGTTTCTTTCTGAACAGTTCCTAAACTGAACGTTTAGCCTGAACCCACCCCGTTGTACATCCTCGAGTCGTTTTGCCATGGGGAGTGATTCGATGACCGTCTTCTTGCTCTTCTTTTTTGACCGCAGAAAGGGGTGATCGACCAGACCGGCGGCGAACGGTCTGAAAACTTCGCTTTGAAAACAATATTCTCTTTGAAGCAGGACGATTATGTGGAGCGATTCCGTGTCAACGGTCCTTCAAACTGCAATTGAAGAATGTATTACAGTTTAAAGAACTGAAGCGATGGGATTGGACCACATAATCGTCCTTCTTTAATGTCTACTATTTTGATGAATTGGGGATGCAAATGCGCCACGGACACATCACAGACTGTTCAAACTTTAGTCAATAACTGAAATTAATCATTTCACAAAACATCTCGAGTTGGAACACAAGAAACTAAAAATGATTTTGATACGAACACCCAGTGATACGGGAGAAAAATAAAGCTTGTATTGTATTATATTGTATTGTATGTACAGTAAAAGTTTCAACACAATGCGGGCTCAAACCACAACCCTCTATCTGCGTATTGGTAGATAGGCGGTTGTAGTTTGATCCCGCACAGTTGCTTGTAGGTAACCCTTATAATGAAGCAAGTTCGAACGTACCTGTGAAACTGATTCGCCTTCAGACACTGTTCAGTTATGTCGTGAAACGCCTCGCTGAGATCTCGACGTGCATGTTCTGTGTCATCTGAAATTAAAGTCAACTATCTTTCCCAAATCGACTATTCTCGCAAGCTTGGCACAGTGAGCATTCCCAAAACAAGCTCGGTAACTAGCAGATTTGTTAAAGTCAAACTCGAAACTCGACTCGAAAAACTCGAAAACTTTCGAATCGAGTCGAACTCGAGAACTAGATTTTTGCCCAAACTCGAAATTTTGAACTCGATTAATAACCCTAGTAACTAGGTGACGTGATAAAGCGCCGCGGGGCCCGCTAGTTGGGAGGCCCCCATCCCCAAGCCTCCCACAGGAAGATAGTGATAGACATAGAATAGCTTCCCCGTCATCAGGTTGTCACGAGTGCGCTGTTACAATACAAAGTTTCAAAACAAGTCGTGCAACCACTCACCTATAACTGGCAGGGTACTTCTATCTAACAGCTTCGGAGTGGTGCCGCGACCCTGAAACGACATAATGTGAAATATCATAGTTTGTGTTCTCTGACTTTCTTCCTCCTCTCTCTCACTCTCTCCCTTTCTCTCTCTCCTTCTCTCTCTTTCTCTCTCTCTAATCGCTCACCTTCTCATATAGCATTTGGAGAGGATCCATATCGGAAAAGGGTGGGAAACCGTTGGCCAGCTCACAGAGGGTAATACCAATACTGTATATGTCCGATCGCTCATCATAACCGTTCAGATCCTAAAAAAATCTACTTTTACGACATAGAGAACACCTTCGAAAGTTCGATTCAGGCGAAGGTGAACAGTGTACATCTAGATGGATGGTTCTCCATAATTTTTATTAGGTGTTACCTCATTGACTCACGAGTTAGAAACCGCAGACCATTCTCTACAAACAATGAAAGAGTAGCGTGATTGAACATTCCTAACAACATACTAGAAAAAGAAATAAGATAATCAGTGCGTTGCAAACTGTACCTGTGCCAGTACTTCGGGCGCCAACCAGAGCAGAGAGCCCTCCAAGTTACGCTCGAAGTCCGTCAGACGAGCACTACGATCCTGGAAAAGTCTTCTGTTCATTCACTTTAAAACTACCTAATTGAAAAGATCTACAGCGAAGAAATGTCCTTTCAATGTTTTCGAGTTCGTAGTAACTTTTCATCCGTAGCTAAATTAGTTTTAACTAGAAGCTTGCCCACATGAAGTAAAAGTTTTCATATTCTTTCTACAACCTTATATTCACGGTAACTACTTTTCTATTCATGAGTGGCTCTTCAATTGTATTTCCTGAACTATCTTGAAAGTAAGCTATACCGTTCTCAGTTTGATCGCACAACGGAACCCGGCTAGTCGCAGGCAGCCAGTTGCGTCCAACAGAAGATGTGACGCTCGAATCGACCTAATCAAGTAAGGATATAGAGAACCATTTCAAATCAGAACATATCATTCACATTAAAACAGACTATAAATCAGAGCTAGATAATCAATACTATATCACAATCTACAGCAATGTACTTTCTCTCGATGGCTACAATGATATGACCAAACTTAATGTGAACGCAACGGGAGTCCGCTAATCAAAGTTAACTAATAAATTGGGTTCTTTAAGTGTCCTTTCTCTATACTTTAAATCACACCGTTCATCCAAATTCTTATTCGTAAAACATTGAAAACTTTTTAACTTTTCTTCACCTGTGCAGAATGCCTTGTCCGTGAACGTAGACCACGGCACTGAGCAGTTGGGACAGCATCAGAGCTATTGCTTTCTCGGGAATACCATGTGGGTACGAAGACAGAATCACATCCAGCGCAGATCCTGCAACAGTGAAATGAAGGGTCGAAAGAATAATGATATTTTTTTGAAATGTCATTTTTCATTCATTATTCATTACTTTTAATGTGCTTCTTCTACCCACTCTGTTTTACACCTCACTCTGAGAATGCCTCTCTGGGGGCTGGAAATTCAAGGAAATGAGTTCATTTCAAAATTACAAACAACGTGAACGTACCTAGAGTACACGTGGGTGTCGCCAGCAACATGCTATCTTTGCATACGAATGCAGCATGCAGTTTGATGATATTCGGATGATTCAAAGACCTCAGCAGATGAACTTCCTTCTGTAAAAACAACATTGAGACTTCTCCAAGTTTTCTCAATAAGAAACTAACGAAAATGGAGACTCATTTGAAATTTGTCGCGTTTTGTACCTAAGCAAGCAATACTTTCTAAGCATTTCCTCAAGGTTAACCAGGACTGTTCCTGTGATGAACATATAATCAGACCTACGAAAAACCGTTTGTAAAGTGACCGAAAAGAAAATCTACCTTGGATTATCATCTAATATGGCAACTGGAACTTTTCAAAGTCTTCGTGACAGTACTATAATTTGTTCAGATAATTATTGCTCAGTATGATAGTTAAGTACCGCAATCTCAGTGGGATCCGGAACGGCATAGCCAGTGACACAGTGAAAATAATAAAAACAGAATCAACAGTGCAATTTTTCTTACTTTGATGACTGTAATAAGTACAATTCAATATGACTTGAAGCAGGACGATTATGTGGACCAATCCCGTGTCAACGGTCCTTTAAACTGCAATTGAACAAATATATTGCAGTTTAACGGACGACTGAACCGTTGGGTTTGGACCACATAATTGTCCTTCTCTAATGTGATATGATAGATAAGTACCGCAATCTCGGTGGGATCCGGGACGGCGTCAATTGAAATCCGTTTTACCGTCACCCTGCTGGCATCGTTGCCGCGCGCGGTGAACACGTCTCCCAGACCATTGAAACAGTGACCTGAACCGAATAATTTACTTTGCATTTCGCAAAATATGGATATAATAATAATTATTATTATTAATCAACATGAGAAACAAAGGGTTCACTCGGTGTTATGAGATCCCTCGAACTATTAACATTATGCGAAACCGCTGTTTTCGAGACGAAAATAGAGAAAAATTGCGTTCCATCGGAATTTCGCAATTCAAATAGTAATTTCTGAAAACTAGACGATTGATCACCTAGCAGGATCTGAAAGTATTTTAATAAAAAATACAGTCTGTTACAAACGGACTTCTTCACGCCGACTGTCAATTATGAAAAAGATTTGGACCGAGCGAGATAATAAACACACGGCTGGCAATTGACGTGAATTCAAATGGTGAAATATTAGTATACAGTTACCATTGATTATCACTATTATCCATACAGACGTATATATTTTCTTAGATGTCATACTCACCGACCCATTTCTGTACCGTATACCCAGAGGAGGACAAATCACATGAAACTTGGGCCATTCAGAGATCACTGAAATCAGTTATAGAATTAAATACTTATCAAGCAATAATAGTAAAAAACGAAAAAAGAATATATACAAGAAATCATGGGCGCACAACCTCTCCAAATCATAGGCACGCAGTAACTATTCTCATATTCATTAATATAACTTCTACACAAACATAATTTTAAGTTTGAACCAACACAAAACGAAAGCTAACCGGGGGAATAACATAAACATTTCTGAACATAGAAATGTTCGATAATTTTGTGGTAAAAGACAATATCTACTAAAATGTTTAAGAAGGATAAATACTTCAGAATTGAAATGGCATTAGCTGACTTAAATTCAATAAGACACATGGAATACCCGGTATCAAGCGAACAATCAAGAACGGAATAAGGCAAACTGAATCGAGAAAAACCACCTCGTTTCCATTAAGGCACTGACATGTAACACCTTCTAATGTACAAACTTGACAAACTAGCAAGGTCAACAAAAAATCGTTTACGGAAACTGCGCAGCAGACAACAACTCTACTCAAACTGTCCAAATGGATAACTAATTCGAAATTGTCTACTTTGAGGATAAAATGTGAAAATATACTGGTACCTGCAGTAAACTAATGAAATAGAAGTAAAGAAGATGTTTTCTAGGCGACAACCACATAAAAGTGATTGTGGGTTCGTGACACCCGGCTTCAGCATACAGTGTCGCATAGTCGTGGATTCTTGGCGTCAGACTCACCAGACGTCTTGGAGGAAGGTACTGGCTCTAAAACAATCAGAATAAGAGGTGAGCGGTCAAAAATCCATAAAATCAACAAAATATAAAATATATGCGAGTGTCAGTGAAAACCCTAGCGCTAAAAACTTACCAAAATCAGTTAAGTGAGTAGTTGAATTCCCACAGAACATACAACATTTGCGAGTGAAACGAAAAGAACCCACCACTAGGGAACGGTCTTTTCTGCAAGTTCTCGCTCGGCCGCTGACTTTCCAGATTGGGTGACTGCAAAAACGAGATATACGCTTCACATTCAAGGCACAATTCAGGGAAGATTACCAGTTGGAACTTAATTTCTTATGAAGTTTGCATATACCATAGTCAAATTTTTTAAGGTCTACGATAGTTACACGAACTGTTCTGGCTAGTTGATCAGTGTTACTGGAGCATGCGACAGTGGTATCAGAGACCGGTGTTGAAAACAGTGGAGCTCACCGATTGACTGCTCACTCCAGCAGAAGCCTGTCGAATGGCTTCTTTTCGCTCCCTCTCCTTCTCACGTCTCTCTCGCCGTCTAAAATTCACGCATTACATGCAAGAATAAACTGTAGTTGACCAAAAGTCTTTATTTCGGCTTCTTCAACTACCCGACACAACAAATGTTTAAACTCTTTTGTATAATTGATTACTACGGTGCCAGAAACCGATACATTATCCTACCCTCATACTTCAACTTCTAGAGAGTCGTTTAGAGTTACCAACATTTGCCATACTCGCTAAGACAGGGTTTTTCTTTACATGAATATGAATACAGTATGGAAGAGATTTAAAGAAAGAGAAGAGAGAGAGAGAGAGAGAGAGAGAGAGAGAGAGAGAGAGAGAGAGAGAGAGAGAGATACTACCTTTTCGTGTCTGCATCCTCCCCATTTGCAATATCATCCGGAATTTCGAGGGGAATCTCGGCAAAACTGTCCCCGTACATCATCAAACGGTGCAGAAGAACACGTTTCAAACGCTGCATTTGGAGGATCTCCTTAAATGAATGTTGGTCAGTTATTCTCAGTAGTTGGCAATGAAAGTTATTAAAAAAGACCAGCATAAAATAATTATAATGGATAGTTTTTTTGTCAAAAACACGTACCTCTTGTGCGTTCAGCCAACGTGATTATCCCGTTTTTACTTTATATTTTCTGTTACATTTGTTATCAGATGCAATATCAGCTTATTTCACATTAAGCCCACTTTTCAAGAACATCTCGCGGATAATAATCAGTTAAATTGTGCGATACACAAAGAGAACCAACCTTTTCGACATGGAGAAGCCGCTGTCTGAGTTGACAAGTACTCTCTTCTATCATCTTATACTTCTCCTGGAACAAATATCATGAACTGGGGTGAACAAAAAGATTCTATTCAACACATAGTAACATGAGTCATTTCTACCCACGTTTGCGATTCCCGCACATAAGATATTGAAAAGACTTTGAGCATAAAACTCGGTAAACTTCACTTAAATTCATTCTCCTCGGGTGAACTCCATGTCCTGTAATATATAAATGTCTGTGAATCTCTCATTATAAATAATATGAATTGCACGTGATCTATTGCGTTTATTATAAACTGCTTTTGTAAGCCGTCTCTTTTCTGAAAATCTTAATAAGCTTGCTCCGTAATTCAATTACCCAGCACACTTTGTGACATAATAATATACATCTATTACCTTCAAATATGCATATTTCCTACTGTATGTATCTGACGAGGCATCTGCACGAGAAGTACTGCTGCCAGCCTCTGAATCTGAACCACACTTGTAAACAAATTGGTAATCACAAACGATGTGAATAAATTCCAGTTACCTAACTTTCGTAAATAGTTCGATAATGAATCTCTTTTTAAATATGAATTGTTTTAGAAATATGTTTTCCCTGGACGGTATTTCCAGCAGTTCAAGCCAGCCAGTCAGCAATTAACACCTTCTGTTAACCGTCCATAGATAGTGTTGTGTACTTGCCTTCGAAATACGCTATATCATCTGAATTTCCCATTTATTTCGTGCTAGTCGATGATCTAAAACAGATAAATTGCTAATTTAAAACTGTCAATACATTATTTGCAATTTCGTACATCCCGCGTAAAAAAAAATTTCGTACATCTCGCGTAAAATAATTTTTAGAAATATATGATATCAATCTTGGCTGCAAACCCTGTTAATAACCACGAAAAACAAAGTGCTCGGGAATAATTTATAGCAAACGACTAAAAGAAGTTTATGAAATAGAACAGTAGAAAAATAATATTAGACGACGGGTGAAATGTACCAAAATAAAAATATAGCAACCGTTTCATTTATCCTCCTAAATTGACCACCTATTAAAAAAATTTCTCTAACTCAATATGAGCAAGACCTAAAACTACAATATTACCGGAACAAGCTCAATAAATAAGTAAACAATAAGAAATGTGAAGTACAGATCATATAAAAGCAAATTCACACTCGCATTTTCCAAGAATGCACTACAATATAATGAAATCTTTAAAAAAAACTAACTCAGACAGCTCAAATAGGTATCGTATTGTTATAAATAAAAGTATATTCACAGAATAAGTTGGAGGGGATAAGGAATATTTCATTCATTCTCTGCCGGCCTAGTTGACTCGATTCTTTCGATGGCCCGATCAACCTGTAACGAATCAGTATTCTACATACAGTCGTTAGGATAAGATAGAAGAGAGAGAGAGAAAGTGAGAAAATATGAAATTTATTATAAAGTTATAAGTTTGCTTGTGCAAACCGATTAGTTTGCCTATTACAAACATTAGTTACCTAGACATTTCGAGCAATCATTGATCCATTTGATTTCGTCAAAAACGTGTGGGCACATATAAAGCCCGTTCACAAAGTTGTCCTGACAATCTTAATTGTATGAAAATAAACACTAATTGCCGTTCGCGCCTCCAATGACCATTGCTGAGTTATACGTACACGCACAAATGTACTCGTACACGCACAAATGTACCAATGTCGAACGAAAAGTAGTGGGACCAAACTGAAACACAGCTAGTTGTAGCAATGTGTCGAGAAGAGCAATCTCCATCTCCACCAGAATTGAAATGAAACACTCAATTCTCTTGGATTTGTTTCAGTTTCATATGTATATGTATTGAGAACTACATGAAATCTGAACATTTCCTGGTGCCGACCCACCTGGTGCAGTTCCCTGAGCAGACAGCTGGCCTGTGTCCGCACGTCAAGCGAGTCCATTTCTCTCTCGGCGATGCGCAACTCAACCCTCAACTGCTGACTCACGGCACACGACATGGGGGTACCTTTAAAAACAACAGTTGACATAGATGAATGGATAAAGAAAAAATTAAAAGAATCAGAATAGATTGGAGTCATAGTGGGCAAATCATAGGTCTGTCTGAAAGCGCTATACGCATCTGCGTATCGTTGATCTACATTCTCTCTCACGTCGGAAGAGATGGAGTCAACGACCGCTCGCCCCAAACTGTGCAATAGATTTGGTCGTTCGCTATCTGTGTTGATGACAGAGATGAGCAAAATGTTTATCAGCATTTCGACCGATACCACCTCTTTTCCACATAAAGTCCAATTTCTATCATATTAATGATGTTATTTGAAATATTTACGCCCCTCCCTCGAAAGCACGCGTGCCAGTTATGGTCATGCCTGGCTGATGAAATGAAGACTCTCAGAACGATTGGCAAGATACAAAAGCGAGAGAGTGTGCAGGTCAATGAGGCCGCAGACATCTGCGTGCTGCGTCTCTTCGACCTGTGCACTCTCTCGTCGATGCCGCTACAAAAGTGGCTGGCCAATTGGCTGGGAATTGTCTGAGCTGTACCTTCGGCCTCGTTGAGTCTTTCCTTGACATCGACAATCTTGTCGAGGGTGTTCGAGACAACTCCCTGCGGGTCCATTGTGGGAACAGCATGAAGCACCGAGGGAAGACGGTCAGACATGGCAGAGGGCTCCAGGGGTGCCGCCACCAATACCATTCCTGAACAGAGAAGGTCATCTGAGGAATAGAGAGAGAGAGAGAGAGAGAGAGAGAGAGAGAGAGAGGGAGAGAGAGAGAGAGAGAGAGAGAGAGAGAGAGAGAGAGAGAGAGAGAGAGAGAGAGAGAGAGAGAGAGAGAAAGAGATGCAGGTAGAGAATAGAGAGAACTACACAACACACAGACCCCTAACATCGTCTTCTGGTCTCCCAAACTAGCAAGATTATGCAATTTTATGTTATAGGGAGACAGAAGTGTGTTGATACAGTAATGAAACGTAGTTCACATGCTGGATGCTACTCAGACCATACTCATGGCTATTAATTACAAATTCGCGTTCGGTCGAAACTGTATTGCAACAAATCTAGAGACAATGCGGGCGCCGGAGAGTCAGACGACGAGAGAAAAACTCAATATCTATGACAGCCACGCTGTATAAACAGTATTTTACTGTTTTGCAACGACGCTTGTTCTGAGTACGCACCTTGTGTTCTCTGTAGAATTGGTGTCGCCAATGGTTGACTGATGGTGTCGTGTATGCGCATGGTCGTGCAGTCCGACTGCACCGTCGCGGTACCAGCTGATTCCGAGGTCATGAGACAACCGGGACCGGCTGTCAACACCGTCGTCACCTAAAACAACCAATCGATACGCAGAAAACGCGGCTTCGACCCACGACTGAACATTATTCGTGGCTAGGCTTTTTTGAGAATGTACGGAAACCGTGATCTAAATGACCATAAAGAAACACCATTTTGTAACAACAAGATGTGAACGAATAGGTATTGAGATTCTAAACTTTGAAGACGGTATGTAATCAGTTTCAGTACTTATATATTGGATACAAAATATAAATAGTTAAGGGTATGTATATGTATTATGTAACAGTATGTATTGTGTACAAACCTTGACGAGCACCCGCGGTACACTGGCTGCTCGCGGTCTGGTCTGCTGGGCGGACATGTCGCCAACCACCATTCTGCAAACAAAAACACATTAGAAACTGAAATTACCGAGAACAAAGAACAGCTCAGCAACTCCAGAGAATAAGCACACCTTGCAAACTTCGAATGTTCGGATACTTTGTGATAAGATCAATTACCTTGTTGATACACGCGTAACTATTTTTTTTCATCGTGAAACGTATCCCCTTTCGAGAGAAAAACGATATTATGGTGGAGAAGTTCTCCAAAGTTCAGTATTACAGGAGTGCTCACAAACACATTGCTATGGAGCACTAGATACCGAAAATTGTCGTAAAATGGTAGTGAATACACTCCACTGTTAATGACCATACCGCAATGAAGTTGTCCGAATAGCTACACAACAACGGAGCTACTTTTTTTGCCGAAAACGAGAAAATGTGTCTAATTTTGCAACAAAAAAAAGAATTGCCACGTGTTTCAGTCCAAAACCGACTACTTTTTATCGAGTAGTTGGACTTTACTGGTGTATGTAAATAGACTGACATGGTGTCTTCGAACTGTCCGGAAGACGGCATAACGGCCGTGAAAGTAGCCGGAATAGGCGGCAACTCGAGAGCCGGCTGGTTGCCCATCATTATCACAGGATGTTGCTGTTGGAACAAATCCACCCTGAAAAATACAAAACTGACTGAGACACTCATTCATGAGGAATATGCTTATAGCTCAGCTTGTCATCTAAACTAACGCGAGTGTGGTCAAAGAATATACCCAACGAGCGTACCTTTCGTCCAGCACAGACGAAGCCACCGTGTAGGACACGTGACCGAATGTGTCGTCACAATCCTCGTCATCGGTCAGAGTCAGTGGCGCCAGTCGACTGCAAACAAATGTGGACTATTCACAAAACCTAACCAGCAGGCATCAACAGTAACCGAACAAATAGTGTGCTCACAGAAAGAAGTCCGTTTTTAGATTGAAACATGTGAAAATTGATGACTTTCAATCAAAGTTTCATCGTTTTCGAACAGAAGTATTCTTTTCCGCCTTTTTTTGTGGTTATTCGGACAACTGTACTGGGATATGAGTCGGCCATCATGATTCAAACTAAGCGCCCACCTCAGAATCTCTTTCCTCTTCAGAAACAGCTGATCTGTGTCCTGATCGGGTCGGAACGGTCCGCAATCGGCCCGGGGCCAGCCATAACTTCGATCATCCGCCGGCAGATGACCATTCTCGGATTGCATCATCCCCGGTCTAGAAGAACTACATCAAACATTACATTGGTGAGAAAACTGTCAACTTTGAGAGGTTTAGTCAACTAGTGACATGTGGCCTTCGCAGCAATCGTTCAGTGTTGTTTGGTTCTACAACTTTCCCACAGCAAAATTATTCAACCGTCACGACTGTGTATGTATAATAACAAGCGTGATAGAAAAACAATATGTGAAAGTTGTTAAATTTTCTAGAGTTTACTCACTGTTGTACCCAGAAGCCTTGTCCTTGTGGCGGGGACGTGGCCGACATGATCAGCTGTTGCTGTTGCTGGGGAGGCGGCGGGGGTGCCCACATGGCATTTGGCATGATGCCACCGTTCGGGTTGGCAGCAGCCAGCACCACGCCTCCGTTGGCGGCAGCCGGCATCTGGACGGAGGAACGAGGTTAGGGGGCAGATTGTCATAAGTGATCAAACCATGTTTAGGAATTACTCTCGTGGAATTTGTTTAGGAATTAAAAAATGACGGTTCATAAGACAGAAAATGGGCCAGTTACAATATATTAAAATAGCGTTAAATTTATTCGAACAAAAATATGTTTTGTGTTGTGTCACAAGGACTTTTTGAAATCTTAAAACCCCATTATTTAAATCTAAAATGACTACTATGAAAACAGTCAGAAAATAAGTACTTTCCGAATATCTGAGGGAACAGAAAAGTAGAAATTAATTGCTTTTTCAATGAATGTCTCCTACCATTACAACATGAGGTCCCTGCAAAGGTACTGGATGATGGTGAGTGGGCGACTGCACAACCACCGGCATCATGTTCATATGCATCATTTCGGGGGCAGGCATCACTGAAACATTCGGCAGACACTCTCTAGAATTTGGCGGCGAGTCGCCGGCGACATGGAGAAGTCGGCAGAGTGTCGCCGGCGGGTCGCCTGCGATTATTTTTAGATCGTTGATTCTGGATAAGATATATGTTAATCAGATACGTATACTTGTAGTTTTTAGGTGGGTGACCTGTTTATACATGAACAATAAAGCCGTGAATCTCATCGTGTCTATTTCTGGCGACGATAAGTTTATACAACATTTTTATTCTTTGTAAAATTACCAGTTCCGGTATCTGGTTACTATATAGAACGTTTAGTGTGAAGGACCTTAAAATAATCGCAACCCCTCCATGTCGCCGGCGACTCGCCGCCCAATTCTAGAGCTATAAAAACAGTCACGTACCTTGTGGCGGACCCCTTGGGGGGTTCTGTGGGAAGGCGACTCCGACAGGGGGTGGGGGACCCTGCATCATCGCCACTCCCATCGGTTGTCCCATTTGACGGTTCATCATGGGGGGAGGGCCATTGGGTGGAGGAGGCACAGGCATCGAACCCTCAAAACAGAGATAAGAGATTCGTTTCCAAGTTCTTCTCGGCAGCTTTGCGTGGTCAGAAAACTACTCACAAACCATGAATCTGATGATGTCTTAAGGATGAAGCAAATCCATGAATATCCTATCTATTTCAGGGTTTCCGTTCACTTAATACAGATTTTGTGTTTTTGGTCTAACATGAACGGTTAGCGCGAGAAATAGTGTGGACTAGTGAAAGAGTTTGCCCGCGACTTTCCATTTTCAAAATCTACAGTAATTTCTCATGAGTGACGGTCGTGCGCGTCACACAGCGTTGCTTTACAACAAGCGAAACAAGCGCTACTCCGAGCATGCCCTGTATTTTACGAAATTGCGTTCAGTCGAAACAGTTCAAGAACAGAACGGTTCGAAAAAATACTGTATTTTTTAGTCGAAACGCCAATATATCGAATTGCATCCCCACCATGCTGTATTTACAGTAAAATATTGTAACACAACCAGGCATGTTCTGAGTACCTGATGAGGGTGTTGTTGCATATGGATGGGCATGCTGGGCGCACGTGGTGGTCCTCCGCAGTTCTGCGGCGGCAGCGGCGCCTGTTGCATGAGAGGCGGGGCGGGTGCGCAGGCCGCGTTGCGAGCCGCATCCTGGCCCTCGCGCATCTCCTTCTCCGAATGGGCCCACGTACAGCGAGAACCGCGGGGACACATGGTGCCCGCCATCACATCTCTGAAACATGAAAACGATCAAGAAAAAGCTGTGTATTTTCCAATTGCCAAAATTATATTTATTCAGTTTATTTTAGTTTACACTTTTGAACAAATTCAATATATATCCATTATTCACTCACCGACTCACCCAAAGAGGGAAGGGAGATATAACTACCCCCACCCCATTACGGAAATCAGCCTGGTGGCTCAGGTATTCAGAGATCCAGAAGTAATAAGTACCCGAGTAGAATTAAAATTTAAGCAGCAAAAATTCTCGTGGAGAGTGAAAAAAAATGAAAACTGCCGAAAACATGTCTTCCCCGTCCCGTCTTTCACACAGTAGCTAGGCATGTCTGACTCACCTACACATCTTCGTCTTGTATCTGTGTGCTTGTGCGCCATTCATCGGCCGCTCGCCACCCCTTGCCGCCACATTGCCACCACCATGTCGCCAGTTGGACGTCGCCCCCTGCTGCTGGTTGTCACGATGCCGGCTATCATTCCTAAAGGGGGGATATTATGGAAGATGCGAACCCTTGCGAGACTAATCACACTTATTCAGTCTGCGAGAGATATATCGAGAAAGAACTACACTGCCTTCATGGGACATACGCTAAAGAGAGCAACAAGACTCCTAGAAGACTCTTTTCCTCCAACGCCCAGCGCCCTTTTGACGCCAACAACACCTTCACACAACAAACAGTGATACGGGAGAAAAATAAAGCTTGTATATTGTATTGTAAGCACAACTTTATCGTCGGTGATCGATAATACATAACACGCGGCCCTCAAAACTGTGAACTAGACAAATGTTAATCGAATGGGCGAGCATAGACAGCATTAACAACCCGTGAGGTATACCGAACAGAACTTGCGAACACTTCGAAATCATTCGATGAGACGTCCGAAATAGAGTGAACGGACAAATATAAGCGAATGATAAGAAAAACTGAACTGACTCACCTACGAGATATATACTGTACATACAGGTCGACCAGTTGATTCAACTCGCGAATAAACTCGAGGAAACGAGACCATCCTATGCGCTCTGAACATGAAATTTCATAAATTATCAGTGGCACCCAACAACTGACTTTAATATGCTGCCGCAGTAGACGGGTGTATTGTACAATTACCCCCCCCCCCCCATCTGAACGAGTCAATAAAACTATCCACGGCCTCCCTGCGCGCCGAACATTATCATAAAATGAGAAATGTGACGTATTTGGAAACCACACAGTACTTTTCTGGTGAACACGGAAGCCAAAATAACAGTGTACGAGCTCAGGTGAAAAGTCAAGGGGCTATTGGGCCCTGAAAAGAAAATTTCGGGTGATTTCACAAACGCGGGCCCAGAAGGTCCTAAAAGGGCCGCGATTTCGATAACGGCCTAGCTTTTTTCATTGTTTTTGAATTTGATTGAAACTATGTTGCACTAATCTATGTTTTTTTCACATTTATTGAATATATACACAAGGGTGAGCAAGACAAACATATTTAATCCAGTATTTGAGACGAAAAATTTTACCCTAAGCGCCCCTAGTAGGCCCTAATAGGGTGATTTCGGCTATGGAAATCGCGGGCCTAAAAGGAACCTTTTAGGCCCTTGACTTTTCACCTTTGAGAAGGCTGATAAAACAGTTTGTCAGAATACAACCTTACGAAATACGAACCATGATGTGTGGGATGAACCTCTACGAATGCGTGAAGGACTGGCAGCATGAGGGCCACCAGATAGTCCCCTCGGTCCGCAACGGCCTTCAACTCCTCCAGGCCCTGGCGATACGCCTGCGGCGACTGCAACTTGTCTGGGAAACAAAGGAATCATGTTTGGGAAATTTCTAAATGAAATTATAAAGAATAATGTTGATTGTTACAAAAACAAAATAGTATGAGTATGACACTAACTTTTTGAGAGCTCATTCAACTCATGCGTTAATTAGGTCCAACTATTCTTTGAGAATGAATCCGTTTCCGAATAAAATACTTGGCGATGTTGCATCCGAAACAACAATATTCGTAACTTGACCGAATTTTTGGCGGAAAAGGAGCTAGTTTTCCGCCCCCGAAGATGCAAACAATGCATACCAGATTACAAGTTGGAAATACCGTTTGAAATTTGAAAATAGATACTAACCGATGATAGACTGCATGTGAGATCGATGCTGCAAATCTCCATACAATAACGAGGACCACTGATCGGGACTGATGCGAAGTCCTGCCTCGAGAGCCATCTGAAAACGACGTCAACTAGAAAATAGGTGAGGAAACTACCAAAATGTTTGAAACTTGTTTGTTTGGACAAGGTTCGGCGTACATGCGCATTCTAGTTCCCAAACCCGGTCGATGTAGTCGTGGAGCAGAAAGAAACAGACTTCATGACTGGGAAAACCTCCTATAAATTTGTGCGAAAAGAACATACAGAGAAAAGACAGTAAACGACTGTTTGTTGAGAGGGTTTACAGATTCGAACTCGGTAGCTGACCTGTACTATTTGTGCATCATGTTCCTTCCGCAGCATATCGTACGTTCGAAATTCCTCCTTCATTTGCATCAGAGAGGACTCGCCATCCCGTTTGATCACATTGAAACAGGAGGCACGATACAGAAGTTGGACCACGTGACCGACACACGTTTTTGAAACCTGAAAAAACACTTTCGAGAATTCTGCATTTAATTCATAATTATCGCGTGAAGAGTCAATTATTTGCGCAAAAGTAACCGGGTAAAGTATGATTTGAGACCAATTCTTACAGAAGACCTGGAAAAAAACTTATTCTTGCCAGGAACAAGCCAAACTGACAGTTTACCACACTCGATCAGGAATACCAAACTGCAAACAGTTTCGAAGAAAAGTTAAAACTTTTCCCCGAGGTTATTACAATACAAAACCATCACGAAACAAACCTGTGGGTAGTCCTCTGCCAACATTTGAACGACGTACATGACCAGCGTTTTTCTTGCGATCGGAGCCCCCTGACCCAGCGCCAACAGGATCAGCTTCAACACATCTTCTTGCATTGCTGAAACAAACAAACAATTAGATAGATCGAATAAGAAAATACATTTGAAGTCACACAAAATCAGCGTTGGGTGGCTCGTCAGGTGTTTGCGATATTTCATTACCGAGAATTGTTTACCGCCCTGTGAACATATTTCGTCTTGATAATAGGGTCGCGGGATGGGCTGGAGGCAAAACGTACCGCTTTTATTGTTTTTGTGACTATTTTAACTAGAGCTTTCATTATAATTCAAACCATACTTACCAGGTCCCAGAAATTGGCATCCGCGCGCCCGAACCGCCGTCCACAACTGAGTACTCAAATGGGAGGGCACTTGCTGGCTCAGCAGTACCTAAATATCGAAAGTCAACAAAATAAATTTGTCTTTAACGTTTTGCGTGAAAATTAACCATTTTGAATCGAAATTGGACAAATTAACTTCTCTGACTATTCTATTCCGACAGCTTTTCTGAGGTATGTACCCACTCTATCTCGTAGTCATGTTCCAGTAACAAAATAAAACATTCTGGCGTCAATACCACATTAATCAGTTTATTAATTCCCTTATAATCATGGAATGCACACTACGAAACCCCATTCAAAACTGGAAACCGTCGCCACTGGCCCACTGCTCACCTCTGTCATAATGCGATCTGCCATGGCTCGACAAGTCTTCAGAGCACGTGACCTTCCCTCCTCTTCCACTAATTGAAAGCATAACAGGGATACCAGTTTACGCTGCATTGTGCGGGATAGGTTCTGGAAATACAATTTTGTAATAGTAACCTGCGGGGCACGCTACTAAAATATGAGGCATATCCCTGACAGTGTTTCTGCGGCTAGAACAGGCTGCGTATTCAAATCGTAAACATGGTGTTGTCGCTGTTGCTGCCCGCTTGAGCGCCAAAAATCATTGTCTCGGTCTGAGAAAAGTTGACTGTACGACATCGTAAATTTGCCAAGGCAACTGTAATGTCTAGAAAACTCTCTTTAGCGTAAACTGTTCGAGTGAAAGCTCACAGTATTGTATAGGGGTGAGAACGTTGCCTTTCATGAGTGTACAGTTTACATTGGAAACTAACTTCACTGAAAACAGTTCCTCCTCGTTCCGACTCGGCCCTCTTTAGATACGATGCCAAGGATAAAAGACATTGTTCCACCTCCACTACCACCTTCTGAACAAACAAAATACGTAGGAAAGATAAGTAGAAAGTAATGATAACAGAAACTTGCTAGTAGCCCACCATTAACGCGCTAGTGGCGGTCCGATCGAACGGCCAACAGCGGTTTAGTAGGTGAGCAATTGCTGTGGACACTACCACTGATAATGTTTTGATGGAGAAAGCATTCATTTGTAAAACAAATGTAAGTTTAGCACAAACTGTAAAATGTGTTCTGGGCGAAACATACCAGATGTGAGTGGCTCCTCCTATCTTCCCTGCATTCTTCACCCGTGGCTATCCATAACAGAGCCGAATTCACCGGATACTCGGTCACATCGTATTCACCGGTTATCTAGAACACAAGCTGCACTGATTTTTGGTGATGAAAAGTATGAGGATCTTTCAAAATATCAGTAAGTTCCGCCAATTCTCGAAAAGGATTCCACTGCTCCAGTGAAAAATATCATATTTGATGATCCAAAGTGGCCGAACCTTTCTAACGCTGCAAAAACCGTATTCTGGATTGCCCTCTTCTACCCGTACCGGCAATTGACACTGCCTTAGAAGATATTGAAAAAGGTTATTAGTTATTACGCTTACGCAAGGAAACTCTTCTGATGCGCCTAAGTGTAATTCTCCCGTATTCATTATTCATTATCACTATATTCAGTATTATTCATTATCACTCACCTCGTCGAGCGGACATTCGTTGGGATTAATAGCACACGCACACTGGTCACAGACCACATGTCCGCAGGTGAGATTGAGTGGGAGATGCTTCGAGCAGAAGACCTGAACATGATGATACAATATACAATAGTTTTCTTCTCCTCAAGTTTTTGTGTTCAATATGTAAACGTTCATTAGTTTTCGGCAAAAAATGATAGGACTAGCCGCTCTTCGCCATTAGTGAAAAGCTGCGCAAACAGGTAAGAGACTGTCAGTTATCATACATATATAGTTGGCAATGAATTCTATTTTGGGTGCCCAATATAGCGGGTATTTCGATTCATAATACCGTACAACATTCTGGAATATGTGATACTAACCTGATTACAGCTGATACAGCAGAGTACATCCGACCATGTCTGACCCTGACCCGCAGGAGCCATTATAGTCACGGGGCGAGGGGGTAGAGAAGAAGCAAACTATAGGGGTATACACGGTATACAGAGAAACTGGAATCGAAGTGCCAGAGGAAACGGTGTGTTCACATAGAGTCCAGGTAATGGTCACTGAAATCATAATACCGAATTATTACTAGTATACCTCCCTCACATAATCTAAAACGAGAGGTATTCCAGGACATTACATTCAACCCTCCCCCCGCAACAAACTATTTAGTATTGACTCGTTACTCCAATACTTGCAGCCTTATATCTAAAACACTTCGAAAGGTGACATTCAACATTGGTTGGCTTGACTGGCAGCAACCGAGTGATTTCGTCCCCATCAAAGAAAATGCAACATGAACAAACAAAATGAGCAAATAGTAAATCGCCGAATTCAACAGCAGTAAAAAAACAAGTACAGCAAGGTATTTCAAAATTCTTTGTGTAAACATATTAAGGAACAACAAAATAAAACAATAACAAATACAAAAATCAAACTTAACAATCATAATACCCAGTACATTTGTTCGATTATTAGCGGATGCAAAGTATATCTCTGAACGACCGGGTAGGCACTATCTCTCTCTTAACAACACAGGAATTGAATTGACGAAAAAGTCTTATTATTTGAAAATTGCTTACTAATAATAATAAATTCAACTGAACAAACATTGCCCTACTTAACTGAGAAACTTGTGCGTATAATTTGTGAAACAAGCGAAATCGTTGGCCAGATTATTGGAATGCATTGGTTTGAAAGGAGTTATTTTCACAGATAACAAACGACCAGCCTGAAAACAAATGATTTGATTCCAGATCGCAGACAAAGATTTACATATAAAATACCTCTAAAATACAGCCTCTTCAATATGGACTTTATAGAAGAACACGAGTTCGAGAAATCGGTGAATCAGTCAAAACCAGGCATGTTAGGTTCACATTTGTCGGGTTAAACTTAACTTTACATCATTGAAATACGAAATGGTAAGAAAGTTGTTCAGCATGTGTAAACGAAATGAAAGAATATTGGGCACTTTTTATGTTAAAGTAGATGATTTATGATTAGATAGGTACAAGAGACGTACCATTTCCTCCATGATGGCTCCTGTGCACAGAATAATCTTAGCATCGGGTTTGGCCAGCAATCGAACCGTTTGCGAAGTCTTCACTAAACATTCGTCTGCCAAGAACGGCGGATCCACTACGACAACATCGAACGAACCTGTAAAAATGTCCGGACTGAGAACAAGGGGCAATATGGTAACTTGTATCTGACACCCCCATAAAACTTGGTTTTAAAGTAGGACGATTATATGGACCAATCCCGACGCATCGGTCCTTTCAACTGCAATTGAACAATGTATTGCAGTTTAGAGGACTGCAGCGTTGTGATTGCTCCACATAATCGTTCTTCTTTTGAAAAGACAGTAATCTCAGCACGACGAGAGGGCTGCACATTACAATACAATAGCTACTGACAAGTCTCGGAACAAGAAGAAACATGATAAAAGGAACAAAGCATTCATATATCTTGAGTCCAGCTTTTGATTTGAAAGTTCCATTAACACCATACACCAGTAAAGTTTGACTAATTGACAAGAAGTTGTCCATTTTTAGGGTTCAAATACGTGAAAATGTTTGATTTTGTATCAAAAATAGGTAAATTTTCTCGTTTTCGGCAAAAAGACGGCAAAAAGAAAAAAAGGAACAAAGCATTCATATATCTTGACTCCAGCTTTTGATTTGAAAGTTCCATTGACACCATACACCAGTAAGATCTGACTAATTGACAAGAAGTTGTCCATTTTTAGGGTTTTTTAGGGTTCATATTCATATACGTAAAAATGTTTGATTTTGTATCAAAAATAGGTAAATTTTCTCGTTTTCGGCAAAAAGATAGTCCGTTTTTCGATTTATTCTGACTATTCGGACAACTTTACTGGAGTATGATTGACACACCTTTGAGTTCTTCGGGTACCGCGTGAGGATGTTTGTAGTCGTAGAAAACAAACTCGTCAGGGTATTTCTTCCCAAACCTATCATCGTATTCGAACACTTTCAGGTCGACAGATCCGAGCTAAAAACAGAAAGCTTGAATTGTAAGAGACAGATACTGCTCCAGATTATAATGTTTAAAAAACATATATAATAATGTACCAGTTATAAAACTCTTAATGTTCCGGTGTTAACAAAACATTCGTAATCGTGTGCCGGATTCAAACCAACCTCTATTTTGTGAAAATACTGCATGAGGGTAGGCGAGGAGATACAACCTATTCTGCCCTTCTCACCACAAGCGAAGAGAGCTTCTTTGCAAAGAGTCATGGCCGTGTCAGGTGAATACCAGAATTGAGACAACTGAAACAATCGGTTCTTGGTGCTGTTGACAGCCAAACAAAATTTGACACTGAAGTAAATTAGTGCTTAGGGTTGCATCTCAAATGCAACCAAATCACATTACGTACCCAAAAAGTCTCAGCGTAAACAAATGTGGTTGCATGTGAGATGCAACTCGGTTGCATTTGAAAGCACACCAAAAGTTTTGTACACATGCAACATGCAACCGGGTTGCATTTTTGTTGAATGCAACCCGATTGCATGTGTAAACCGCCTGCTCAGGATAGAAATAGAATACGAAAAATAGACTACCTGCCAATCTTCGTCAATTTCTGCCTCTCCTGTCTCTTCCAACTCTACGCGTACTTCTTGTTCTTCCCTAAATAGAACAAATTTATAAAGGAAGGGGGGGGGGTTGTAATAGAACAGTACCAATAACACACATCGATCTCGTCTACAGTAAGCTCTGTCCGTAAAGTTTTCGTAGTGGGACACTGTATCCCACTGCAATTTGGAATGGTCAGAGCACTAACTAGCTGCGTATCGCGCTTATTTTCACGCGAATCATACGCGGGGCGTTTGAAATCGAAGACGCGAGTTGGTTCTTTGCTGAAGCTGCAATCGAGAACACTGTGAACATGAAATACAATTGTAAAAAGGACCTCCGCGAAAGGGTGATGGAATGGCAATGGCACAGAAGCCACTATTTGTTGTCCTGCCACTTTCCTCGAATACCCGATCTATTTTTCGATCAAAACGAGGGTCCTATAAGCACTTAATAGAGTTGCTTTTCTCTGGCGTTCATTCATTTAATTTAACCGATTCAATTCCAAGCAAGAACTAACCGAAATTTCTGCAGAATTGCCAGAGTATCGGCTGGCAATTGTGGGACATCATCGTCCAATTCCGACATTCTTGATCAATATATCTGAAACGTGGATGTTTTCTATTAATTGAAAAACGCCGAATTCCACCAATATCATGAACGCAGCGGAAATGGACGTTAATGGTTCCAATTTTTTTTGTATCTTTACCAATTTACTTTTTACTTTTAGTAACGTTAGCAGAGTACGAGATAATCGTTAATACGGTCTATGAATTCTTACAAAAATTACAACATTTCCTTTGACGGGACATTCAATAAAATACAAGTAGAGATAGTGTTTAAATCGGAGTGGAACCCGAATAGACGCGATACCGAACACTGAACCATATTACATCGTTGTTCCATACAAAAATGAACAGGAATCGCAATAAATTAAGAAAACATGGTTAGGTATTTGAGCCGTAAGGTGTATTACACATATAGACCGTACGTCTGACCTCCTAATCAACTGAAAACTGAAAACAACAAGAAAAATCACTTGGTCTAGAATAAGAAAATACGACCTCAAACATAGCCTAGACCTACAAAAATGCCGCTCTGTAATGAATCAAAACTCATTTAGCAAGAGTTCGATAATCTAGGAGAAACATGCAACCTCAAGAACAAGAACAAGTCACATGAACGAAAAGTTCTCACATTCTCTATTTTCTAATTACAATGAAAGGAAATCAATTGAACTTCACGGAGAAGTGTGTAAAATTGTGCACGTGGGAGGAGAAGTCGCAGTGGCAATAAGGAAGACCGATCTAATTCCCTTCGTAGTTCTTCGAACTGGTGAGTCGTTTCTCAGCTACATATGGCTTGGATAGGATCTTCTTCACATGAGTCAGTGCACCCTTTGCCTGATCCGTAGCCTGCAGTTTTAAATAGAGTTAAATTGTTCTCAATAATGATCAAGAACAAACGTGAATCTTGTAATTAAAAGAAACTTACTAAACGATGCCACAATTCCATGTTAACCTTCGTCGGATTTTCCGATAAATTTTTAGAACTAGCTATAGCCTGATTTGGACACTTTTCCGGTAATTTAGATGACAACGCTCCAAGATGACCTGCCGTTCAAAACAAAACCGCTAAATTACCTTGAGGAGTCCTACAACTTCGCTTCTTCTTTTTTTTCAGTGGGGGCGTTTATCAAAACCTCGAAGCGCTACTATCCCACTAATGATCTATATTCCATTGAAAACATTTCTCGACTCTTAGGCAACTGACACCGTCAACATCAGAGTAACTGTTTACCTAACTGGCTCGATAGCACATTTATATTTCGTAATTGTGTTTACTGTAAATACTTACCTGAGTCACCTCGGCACTTTCCGGAGTATACGGTGGCCTTAAGATCACTCGTTCCAGGATGCTAATATCGTGACCCTGTAACACAAGAATTTAGAACTAGACTAGGAGCAAATCTTGGGACAAAGTTTTTTTCTCGGGCGGCGCTTACGGTTTTGGTCACCCAAAAGGTGCACCGAGGTGTTATTATAATCCAGACCTATAGTTCTCTGGCGGAATCGTTACTTTTGAATGTAATTTAGGTCAATTCTGATTTGAGACCCATTTCGTGCTAGATATTATTTGGATCACCAAAACGATGTGCCTATTTTCATGTGGTAACCTCCCGCCGTAGGCTTTTGTAGTTTGGTCTAAATGCTTTCGTAATTTGGTGGATACGACCACAGGGCTTTCAACCAAACCCCAGTAAAGTTGACCGGATATCCAGAAAAATACTTAAAGGGGCTAATTTTTCGTCGAAATAGAGACAATTTGTCCATATTTGATGCAAAAATCAGTAATTTGGACGGGTTTAAAGAAGGACGATTATGTGGTCCCATCCCAACGCTCCAGTCCTTTTAACTGCAATACATTTTTCAATTGTAGTTTAAAGGGCCGATGTCACGGGATCGGTCCACATAATCTTCATACTTCAAATCAAGATACGGACTTATTTTTGTCGAATAAGGGTGTATTCTTTCGCCTACCTTCCAATGAACATCATCGAGTGTTCGTCGCAGCTGAACGAAGGCCTTCTGTCCGTCCAACGACACATCCTCCTCCATCAGTTCCACACAACGACGTCTTTCCGCGTGCGCACATCTATCGGAAACCTGGGGAAAACAATCAATATTCAGCGAAAACGGGCCTGTTTTCTCCAAAACATCAAATATTCCTACGTTTAATGCAGGATAACATTGTTTCTTTTTGAGTTTAAGCAGGACGATTATGTGGACCAATCCCGTGTCATCGGTCCTTTAAACTGCATTTGAAAAATGTATTGCAGTTTAAAGAACTGAAGCGTTGGGATTGGACCACATAATCGTCCTTCTTTAAGGGGTGAATTCTATATGTAACCGCGTTTTTCGGTAACCTAACCGGTTTTTGGTAACCTATTTTTTGGGTTACCTCAGTGGGTAACCGGTCGGTAACCGAAAATGGAAAACCGGTTACCTGTTTTTCTAACGTAAAATGTGTTTTTATCGTTAGTTTATTTGGTAACCGGATTTAAGTTTTAGGTTACCTACCGGTTACCTTAAGGTAACCTGAAAAAAGGGTTACCAAAAACCGGTTAGGTTACCAAAAAACCCGGTTACATATAGAATTGGCCTCTTTAAGGTCCGGAGGGTTTGACCTGACATTTTCTAACAGAGGTCGGCTTATTGTATGTGAAAACAAATGACCGAAACACCGAAATATAAATTATTTTGAAAAAAAATAACTATACCTGCTGGGTGTTTATGGTAAAATTGGCAATGAAATTTTCAATAGAATCGTTGTTGGCAGTGGGTTCGGCTACTTCTCTGATCTATAAAAATATTACATTATAAAAGTTTCACTATCGATATGAAGCCATCACTTTTCCGAGGTGATTTTTGTGACCGAGGTGACCGTCAATGAACTGTTGTTTGTTTTCGTTGCAAAAAAAGGTTCATGTGGCTGAAAAACGAAGCTGAACAGCATTTGAGTTGCAATGGTCCACGTTCCGGGGTTACGTTCACGGAAAAAACCACGAAACAGTGTCCAACAAGAAACGGACAAAAATTACTTTGAAATAAAAATGTACACTATTCCAAATTCAGGTTCGAAGATTCAAAATTCAAGGTTACCTAACAGGTTACATCCACTCACCTCACTAATCATAGCCATATTAAACATGCGAAGAACGGCCTTTCCCCCAGGACCTTTGGTTTCCTTGACGGCAAGGACCTGTTATGAGCTTTGTACAGAATGTAAACAAAAGATAAATATGTAATAGAAATACCAGTGTGACATGACACACTTCTCATAGCAGTTGTACATCCATTCATATATTCCAGCATCAGCGGCTATTTGTTGAAAAGGCAACCTAATTTGATTCACCAGATTATAAAAAGTCGAACTCTAATAAAAAAAATCCGTTTCACCGAAATATTGGATATTTCAGTAGTCAAGTTTATGATAATGAAATAAAATGAAAACTGAAAAACATGCTAACTCACCTTCAAAGTTGGATCGAAGCAAACGACTTGTCCCTGTACGGTGGATCCTAGGGCCGTCTTGAACTGAACGGTAGATCCAGGAGGAAATGCGCATTCCCCACCCATAGAAACCATCCTGAAACTGAATATTGAAGAAAAACATTTTTTTCAGGAGACAGAAGAACATTACGTCGTGAAACAAAAACCAGGCTGATTATCAATACTCTCATTATCTCATTTGTTCGGGACACGGCGTTCTCAACAACAGCTTCAATAAACAAGGAACTCGCGTCCTCGATTTTAGACGCTCCGCATATCATTCGCGTGAAAATAAGCGCGATACGCAGCGAATCAGTGCTGCGACCATTCCAAATTGCAGTGGGATACAGTGTCCCGCCGCGACAACTCCGTGGACGGAGCTCAATACAAGTTTAATCGCAAAAATTACTGTAGGCGAGAACGCCGTGGGGATGAGACGTGAAAAAGGTAGAAAACTTAATTCAAGCTTCAAGTAGAAAAACCCAACCGAACGGAGAAATAAATTGGCACATTATTCAATTCAAGATGTGTGTCGTTGCAAAGAATAGTGTAGTGTTTGTCCTGGAGAGACAAGAAATTCAAATAATAGACTGTATGTCAACAAACTAAATATGATCAACTTTGGTTACGCAATCTATTTCGTTAAAAAAAATCGCGCGATCGAGCAAAGACACGCACACGCGGCATCAGTTGTAGTGCGGCGCGTTAGGCTAACATTCGCAGTAGAGCATGAGTTGCCCAGCAGCACATGCTGTAGCCTGGGAATTCGGATAATGAGCGGGATACCTCGTCCCAGAACAAATCTCCCTTCTTAGCGCTTGCGACACTTTCTGTCGTGGTGGAGCATTGCTCTTCCACTGATTTTGAGTTCAGTCAGTGTTGTCAGATAAGAATGCCCCAATAAATACAGTAATAAGTCCACCATTCACAAAGTATTTGTACTCGCTATTTATGTAATACCGCATGGAAGCATGAAACTGTGGAAGATATCGGTTGTTATATAACTATCTAGATAATTATCTAGTCTCTTGAACGGTATTGACAAGATATTCACATTCACATACTTGTCTATAGAAACAACCAAATCGAGGAGCTCACAAGGAACGGCGCAACCAGTAAGCAGTCAGGTTCACGGTTGTTCATAAACGCGGTCGGAAGATCAATACTCAATAATGAACAAATTAATACCCATTCATGAAAAAGTGGGGGACCAACGACATCGGAAAATTTGGCACCCGGAAAAATCTAGGGTGTTTCGGGGAAATGGAATTTCCGGGAAATCCCCGAGAACGTTCAAGGTATTTTCAGAGTGAAATGGAGGTATAAACTCTACAAATTCTCGGAAATTTCAGGGAAACTCAGTATCAGGGAAAAGTGCGGGAAAAATATGATAAAATACCGTACAAATTCTCGATAATTTCAGGGTAATTCAGCATCGGGGAAAAGCATCGGAAAATTGGGCACCCGGAAAGTTCTAGGGTGTTTCAGGGAAATGTGTTTTCAGGGAAATTTCGGGGTGGTTACCCTGAGACGTTCTCAAGTTTTCAAGGATGTTGCAGGGTAAAAACTGGGTTTTATGGCGTTATAAAGCTGCTAAGCCAACGAGCCTTTCGCCGCGGCAATCGCGTAACCCGTACTAGATACGGCGCGCCCAGGAGTGCCCTGATTTGATATTTTGGAAATTATCAGCTCAACGTCGAGGTCTACATATCGATACGGATGATGCAATGAAGTTCATTTCATGAAGTTTTTACTTTATGAAATAAGCACTTCTATACTCTTCATATTTTATTAAATTTTGAAAAATATTTTTCAGAAAATATATTTTTCAAGAAAATATATTTTTGATAATATTTTCGGAAAATACTTTTACCAAGAAAAATATCATATTAACTTTTTCAATCACGTGTTAAAAATTTCTGAGAAGTTACTGAGAAATTGTAAGGTGACAACCGGGAAATTCCCGGGATTTTTCCCTGTTTTCACCTTCTTTTCGCTCTGATCATTTCGCGAAATGATCCGGGAACGATTGAGGTAAAATCAGGGTAGAAATCGGGGAATTTCAGGGAAACCGGCGCTCCTGTGGACTGTGAGATTTGTCTTCTGCTGTGCGCCCCTTAGACAACTACTCTCAAATGGAGCAGCCACTGCTACAAAAACCGAATAATACTATATTAATACTTTATTCCGTGGAAAAGCGAGAGGTAACAAAAAAGAAAACAGCAAAAATGAAAACACAACAAGGAGAAACAGAACAGAACATAATTGAATCTATATCGTTACAACAACATCAACAAAAGAATATATTATATTATGGTCCAGGTGCCAAAATATAATATTAACACTGGCTCGGGCGCCCATCTCTTCACCAGGCCTGGAAATAGACATACGCTCATAATCGGAACATACAGAGAACCAGAGGAGTTCAGCTCAAGATTTGGTGTAAAGGGGGGATGACACGCAAACTCGTTCGGATATCCAAATAGTTTTGGTTGTGCGTTTTGCAGTTGATTGATTTGGGGTGAGTTGGCGTGAAAAGTGTCTCATTATGAAGATAGAAAACGCAAATTATTTACTTACTTCATATCTTCAAAAATATTGAATTTGGTAACTAGATTACGGAGATAGAGCTGCCGGAGACCTCGGAGACACCCTGAAATGTGGTATAACCGTCTCATATCTGGGAAGATCCATAGGGATCAGTCCAGTTTGAGAGACGGTACAAGAATAAAATTATCTAAAATGAACCTATTGAAGAACTACTCCATTACTATATACTCAAGTATAACTGTTCATTACAAACATACAAAAGTTGTAAAATATTTTTTCAAACCTGTAAACTAGAATCTACAAATCACAGATGTTAACTCAACGTAGTCAATTGTAAAGTTTCTGGTGTTGTGCACAATGGTTTGCAGTTTTTTGTCGGGAGCTCAGCTGTTGGTAACCTGGTCGTCGCAAGAGGCCGTGGGAAAATAAATTATCTTCTCAGGCTCATTATTTTAAGAGGTTACCAACCGCCGCACTTCGCAAGTTGAGAAAGGTCATCAAAAAAGCTCGCTAGGCGATGGTTACCAACCACTACACTTAATGACGGACGAAACATAAAACAGATTTCACTGAAACACGGCATGATGTTCAGTTTGAGAAAGCACTTTCATCTTTCACACATGTACATTTCATTTAGTGTCATTTCGCAAAAGTTATTGTTGCATAGGCGGTTGTACAGTGGGTGTCCGTAAGTTGTTCACACTGTTTCATATTTTTTTGTTTATTGAGATCTATTTTCAGTAATCTCTTCTTATTTCTATTCCTAAGCATCGTCTATAACCCGTGCAATACAAAACTTCCATAGTCCAATTAACTTGTGCCATAGGGCAACATCGCAGTGAGTATCAGGTGTGAAATAGGGCGAATTCTTTGTTTAACAAATTTTCCCCAAAAGACCTTGTAAAAGAGGGTTAACAAGGGGTTATCAAAAAAGTTAACCAGGTAAACCGGTTACGGTTAAGATTGGGTTAACAAATTACCCGGTTACTTGTGGAATTGTCCGTGGAATAGGTTTGCAGTGCTTAATTTGACAAGAATGTATGCAGATTTTACTTTCACTGGAATCCACAATTTCACTCCTTCTAGCTCTCTTCTTACATTTCTTCGCCGTACACGCAGAATCGCGCGCAGCGCGAAGCGCTGTGCGAGATTTGTCTTTGGTCCGGCTAATGCGCGCATTCATTTTTTTAGTTCACTCTCAAAAAGGTCCAATTGTGCAAATCAGAACTTTTTATGATTTGCTGATTTTCTATGGCACATTTACAAGCTATGTTCGAAATTTGATCGAAATCGGTCAAGTTTGAGCCAAGTTATGACGTTTTCGCTTCATTAAGAGCGCCAACTTCCGTCGTGTGTGTGTCTGTGTGTGTTGGTGCGCACTCCTGGGAAATTTTTATGTGTCAACCGATTTGACTGAAAATTTCGGACACGATAGATATCCCACTCAAACCTTGGGGGCGCAAACTTTTTTTCGAAAAAAATTATTTTTCATCAAGTTATAGGTCTTTGAAAATGTCTCTGCGTCTCTTCATTTCGTGCACTCTCTCGCCCTCTCTGTCGGGGTAAATCAAATTGCGTTATAACTCAGCTCAGTCCTAACCAATTCAAGTAAAATTTGAAGTATGATACCACGACATGAACTGACATCGATTTAGATGTAAGTCTTCTACTGATGACGTCATCGAGGATTCTGGAGCTCGGATGACGTCATTTTTGAAAAGTGCAAAGTTGACGTCACATATATTTTCAAATGATGGTAATATCTTAGAAAGGGTCAATTAACGGTAAAACTCAATCTAAGAGTGACGTATTCTGGGATTCTGGAGACCAGATGACGTCATTTTTGAAAAATGCAAAGTTGACGTCACATATATTTTCAAATGCTGAAAATGTCTTAGAAAGGGTCAATTAACGGTGAAACTCAATCTAAGAGTGACGTATTCTGGGATTCTGGAGACCAGATGACGTCATTTTTGAAAAATGCAAAGTTGACGTCACATATATTTTCAAATGCTGAAAATGTCTTAGAAAGGGTCAATTAACGGTGAAACTCAATCTAAGAGTGACGTATTCTGGGATTCTGGAGACCAGATGACGTCAACTTTTAAAAAAATTGACGTGAAATATGTTTTCGAATGCTGGAAGTTTCTTAAAAATGGTCAATTCACGATGAAAGTTCATTCAAACATGACGTATTCTGGGATTCTGAAGGGCAGATGAAGTAAGTTTCTAGAACTGCAATGTTGACGTCATATTTTTTTCCGAATGATGGTAATACTTGACAAGCGGTTGATTAAGGAAACAATTTTATCTGCACCGTACAGATCAAACCACATACCTACGGCATGTATACAAAAAGAGAAAAATTCATGAAAAAGTGGGGGCCCAACGAATGTAAGATTTGTCTTCTGCTGTGCGCCTCTTGGACAACTACTCTCAAATGGAACAGCTACTGCTACAAAAACCGAAAAATACTAATATACTCAAGTATAACTGTCCATTACAAACATACAAAAGTCGTAAAATATTTTCTCAAACCTGTAAACTAGAATCTACAAATCACAGATGTTAACTCAACGTAGTCAACCATAGAGATCCTGGTTTTTACACAATGGTATGCATTTGTGGTCATTACTTCAACTCTAGATTATATAACACTTCGCATATTATTCAACAGTTGTTCTTTCGTTCGCAGCTGTGATTTGTAGATTCTAGTTTACAGGTTTGAGAAAATATTTTACGACTTTTGTATGTTTGTAATGGACAGTTATACTTGAGTATATTAGTATTTTTCGGTTTTTGTAGCAGTAGCTGTTCCATTTGAGAGTAGTTGTCCAAGAGGCGCACAGCAGAAGACAAATCTTACATTCGTTGGGCCCCCACTTTTTCATGAATAAGTATTCTAATTTACACCGTCACTGAGTGCTCTGCGCCTTAGGCCCTACCTATTTGCCTGCTGAGAATCCCTTGGCCCTATTTCAAATCCACACCTATGCACTTTCAACTCTCGAGCGATTACTCCTTCTCAAGTTAGGTTGACTTTCACAAACGAACAATTTCCCTGTATAGTTCCCACAATCCCCGGGTACGTAGGACATCTGAACGGGGAGGTAAACACGTTCTTGTGTACAGTGTTCTTAAATTAATACCACCACATGTTAGTGAGAATTGAGAGGATTTCCTGGATTTGAAATTTCATTATACTCATTCTCTCCGAACCTTTCCTTTGATGATAAGATAGAAATAGTTGTTCATATGTCATGTAATTTTTCTTATGGTGTACATATATTCTACGAGTGTGGCAGTAAACTGGTCCGCAATTAATTAGTGCGGCGGTTGGTGACCATAGTGCGGCGGTTGGTGACCACCAATTAAAGAAGGACGATTATGTGGACCAATCCCGTTACATCGGTCCTTTAAACTGCAATTGAAAAATATATTGCGGTTTAAAGGACTGAAGCGTTGCGATTGGACCACATAATCGTCCTTCTTTAAAGGGGGACTGCATTGAATGCTCAATACAGAATACGCGCTCCAATGCAGACCACTAAAAGGCAGTAGACGAAAAGTGGCAGAGAGCGGCGCAATCAATAATATTGGCAGTCGATCCAACTCGTTCGTTTGTCTCCTTTTTTATATTTCGTTGTTATTTACTGTTTCATGTTTTATGTACGTCCAGTCTGAATATGTATGTATGCTTGAAAGAACTTAGTACTTTACTTGTGTCGCACATTTAAATTCCTAATGAAAACCGTTCGTTTTTTTCGGTTTTCCCCTCTTCAAAGGAATTTTATGAACTAGGTTTTCAATTTTCTCTCTTGGTTTCAATAAATTAGCATACATTAGTTGGACAGAATGTAACTTTATAGTCCAATATGTTTTGTTATAAGTGGCTCCTGGCGTGGTCTCGTAATTAGTGAAGACTTCATATTCATTCACTCGTTATTTGACTCATTTTTCGTCATATATTCGTTCACTGGCTTTATTCTTCCCAAAAGTATAGTGGAAAATATTGATACTAGCACCATTTTTGGGTCTCAGCTCATGGCAGATCATGAAATTCGGTGTTTTCTGGATGGGCCTGCAATCTCGTGTGCCGCCGCTTTCCTTTCACTTTCTGGTTCAGGTTAGTTTTAATTTCATACGGGACTTTGTTTTCATTCCATTCTGTTCAGTGGTGACAGTAGTATTCAATAAGTAGTTTTATATTTTATTTTAGAGATAAAAACATAAAGCTCAACAGTATCTATTCTCTAACGGTTTTCTTGAAAATAACGCCGTATTTTGAAGAGACAGGCATCTCAAACTGGTTTATTTTTGGAGAATGGTCGAACAGTTCTGGAATGCGCTGATTACAATTACTATATTTTTACTTTTGAGTCATGTGGTCATTTAGTAGAGAACTGTAGTCGTAGATGAATCTGTCATTAGTCGTGTAGTTGTATTTATTTGTCAGCTACGAATGTCCAATTGTTCCTTTTTCTTATTGCCTAGGAAGAACATACTGGTTACTGGAGCGAGCATACATGTTGATTATTTTTTCGTACTTGTAGCTTTATCGATACACCATTAAATCTATTTCAGTTCTCGCATTACCGCACTGCCTATCTTTTTTTTGTGTTTGGACCTACTGGACAAAAATAGGAAGATGAAATGAGGATGGATTCTGTGTAAAATGTAAGTCAATTTACACATGTACCGATTTCCGTACCATAAAAGGTATCTATATTTCCAATAGTATCGAGTTTTGAGTTTAGAACAATTGTGTGCCTTTTCTTGAGAATCCCAGAAGCAGATGTGTGAGGTCCGACTATTATACAGAAAGGAGTCGGGTTCTAGTGAAAAAGAGTGATTATGCATCAAGAATACGCGAATTTGCTTGTTTTCGGCCAAAAAGTTGCCTTTTTTTCGATTCTTTTGACTATTCGGACAACTTTACACCGATGTAGCTATATAGGTAAGTGTATGTGGAAGACGAATGACGAATTGACGAATGGTTATCGGTTTGGTTTGGGATGCCCGATACCCGATTCCTAAACAAGGGTATCAAAAACGGTCATTAGTAATCTGTTATGTGATGAAGGATCAAGAATTCACTATTGTCGATCCCCAAAAGAAGCGAATAGTACGGGAGATTTGTTGAACTATCGTATTTTTCAGACGTGATATTTTTCCCTATGTAGGAGATGGAGATATTCTGTGCTGATTTTCTCTGGCCAGCAACTCTGCAATTTCCCTGTTTCCCTCTCGACCGACTAGGGGAAATATAGGGAAGGTAAGTGTTTATTCTCACGCAGGGACGTGCTTTTTCTTTGTGAAATCTGAATTGATCTTATTAAAACTCAATTCTAGTCTTCGGACCTTGGAAAACTTGCTCACCTTTTTGGGCAATCCTCTGTTTGCGAGTTATGCACAAACGGCTTTCTGTCTGATCGATAGTCGAACCTGACTGGTAGATGTCTAGATGTCTTCCGTTTTATAGTTATTACCAGTTCTCCATTTGTCTATCTTCAGAATTCACGCTTCCCTCACTCCATTAGTTCAATGACGAAATGTGATTTTATGAATTATATTGCTGAACTTACCGATTCAAGCGTTTTTCAGGGTGTTTTATCGGATGAGCATGATGGTGTTTGGTGTATTTTTCTGTCACCTGTTCTGCTAACTAGTTCGGCTAGTATTAGACGTACCACCGTTTTTCCTCGTTGCAATCAGGTTAGATTTTATATTACGTTCTTCATCTGTTGATAAATGGAACTTAGTATGTTATTGTGTTTTGTGTTTATATTTAAAAGTATGAAAAGCGAAACCACCCTGTTCCTCCAGTAATGTTGAACGAATAATCAGAAAATAAAAAGCATTTCAGAGATTTTTTGTGACATTTACTTGTGGCTCATTTTTGTGGCAAATTCTGAAATTTTCACGTATTTTACTTGAATAAGGGGCTCCGTTCCGTGAAATAGTCAAACTTATTGATTTGCTTCTCTTTGGCTTTTCTTCTTTACCTATACTTTAGTCTGAGACCAAGTGTTAGCCGAATAGCATATGTGTTACGTATTATTAACTAATAATTTGATTACCTTATAAATCTTCCCTAACGTTGAATCGGACCGTTTCCTGCTTTCTGATTACTTCTATTGACGCGAAATCACAACATCAAAAAATGGGTTCGTGAAGAATAGTGAATAGTCACATCTTATGTGTCTTGGAGTGAAATATTTGCAGTCAGAAATTCATTGCAAGTATGAAGGCACATATCTTCCCACTGTGATGTTGTCATTCTTATGGACGAAGATTACTGCTCATTCTTCGTGTTTGCTTGAAGAAAGGACAGAAAGGTATAAAGTTTTACGTTTTTGCATCAGAAAGCAAGTTACTTTCTATAGATCTGTAGAATAGTCGTAGTCGCATCTTACTGTAAATTCCATCTCACTGTAAGGTCCACATATTTAGAAAAAATACGGGTTCCCTTTCCCTTCCTGCCAAACGAGCGAGGTTTCTATGATTTCCATTCTTGTTTCTCATTGCTATTTCTTCTACACTACGTGCAATTTTTTGACATCAGTCAAAGGCTGGGTATATAGTCTCTCGCATCGCCTGTTACTACTGCTCGCCGTTCCGAATGAACACCAATAATGAGTAACAAATTTATGTCTTCCAGGGATTTTCCGTCTGATTCAGTGGCTCAGTCAAACACAGGCATCATGCCAGCCAGATCCGAAAATTTTCGAGCACTGGGCATGCTCCTGGCCATGTCTGGCCACGTCACAGACAAACTGAGGGCTACCGTACACACTTGAATCTTACTAGGACCTCATTTCAGATGTCAGAGTCTGACAGTCCTTTATTTTTTTGATGCAATTTTTACAAATTTTCAACCGTGTTTTTTTTAACCGTTTTTGTATGGTTTATAATTGATTCTTGTTCATTCTGATGAATTTTTTGATGTTTTGATGATCCATAAGGTGTTGAAGTTTTTACCACGTCACTATGTTCTGCGTACATGATCAAACTTTGTGATTGTGTCTGTTTCCAGAAAAAAAGAGAGGATATATACTGACAGATAAGTTGCATGTTCTACATTATCAATCGGGGCATGGACAAACAGTATAGAGTGGTAAGTTTGGAGCGATGCCTGACCTCAAAGTAGGTTTTATCATAATTTGTCCTGTAACCCGGTAGTGTGGATGTGGCACCAGGAAAAACTCATTCAAAAATAAAACTCATTACTCAAAAACTCATTGAGAATTAAACCTCATTAACTTATTTTTAGTCAGAATTTCAAAAATGCCACAAAAATAGGAAGTTGATTACTGCTTTTCTCAACCATTATATATACTTAATGAGATTTATTTCGTAATGAGTTATACTTTAATGAGTTTTATTTCTGAATGAGTTATTCTGGTTGCCTGTGGATGTTGCTGTTTATCGGTATGATCAAATCAATAGTTTTTCGTTTCTCAACACCACTCGCTTTTCTACGGAGTAAAGTGTTCATGTAACCCCTTTCTAATGCAAATACAGACGCGGGTGCCGGGTACATGAGCTGTTGGTCATATTTGATTCATTTGGACAAATGTATTTCTTCTGAGTCGGGTACGTGAAGAGCATTGCGTTAGAAACATCATTTGAGAATAACATATTCAAGGTTCCGGCTGGTCACTCGTTGGAAGGAAGTTTTGGCTGATCTGCGTCGCTGACAGACTGAGTGGCGCGACTTTCTGGAAAAAGGAGAAAGGACCCCCCTCCAAGGAAGCATTGTGAGTTTGTATGATTAACTAAACATTTCCTATTTAACTATCACTTTTATAGTTAGTGAATACTACAACTAACCCCCCTCCGCGGTTATTAATAAGTTTTCTTGTGTTTCGAAATACTCACTATAATTTCTGTTAATCAAATTTATAAAAAATACATATAATTCTGATATTAAATTATTACTGTGTTCACTATGTAACACTGCCACATCGTTATTCTCTAAAAAAAACTATTATAATGGTTTCAGAGAATTGCGGAACGACGCGTGCTCCAAGTAAGACAGCGAATTCCATCCCGACTTGAGAGGCGACAAGAAAGATGTGCATTTGTCCACTTCTGCAGAAATGGACGACGGGACGACGCAATATATACCTTCTTGATTACGACTAAGTTTTGCTGTTATAGTAGTTTTCCAATGCCACTTCTTTCTCATGCATTTGATTGAGTAGATAGTAATCTAAAACTTTTGGTAGACTAGACCACCGCAGATCTTTCTTTAATGAATAGCTCTCCCAATTTCTCGCGGGCATACTTTTCTTAACTTTCTGCTGATCAGCTCTTTGACATGCTCTTTCTTCAGACATTAATCGTCTACGTTAAGTATAAATATCACTAGGTGTGTTAGGCATGTACCTGAGCTCTCCGTATGCCCTGGTTAAATTCAAATAACGGCTCTTTTCCTGGGGAAGTTCGCAATTTTTCTATCTCGTATCTAGTTCACAAATTTATTCCGTTTCTGTAGAGTATAAACACCTACTGGTGCGTCATTCAGTTGCTATTCTAAGGACTTTATTCGCCTTTCTTTGCTTTTGTCTCAGAAATTACATGTTCCCTATATTATTAGATTATCTACATTGAATAGTTGATCAGTCTAATTCGAATATGTTTTCATTTTTGAACGTTCGCTTATATTTGTTCCGCTGTTCTCGATTATCAATGCTTGTTTCGTTTCTCTGAATAAACATTCTGTTGATTTTTTGCTCACGAAACGGAAAATGAAAAAGTATTGGGAAAATAGAGCAATTGAATACCGTAATTATTAATTTTGTAAGGAGCGAACCCAATATCTTAGTTTTTGACCTGGCCAGCAGCATGCTATTCGCCCTTCAAAAGGCCGCCTGGCATGCTGCTGGCATGAAGACCACGGCCGACCTGGCCCGACATGGCCAGCATGATGCCCACCATTGCCGTAGGGATAATTCACTATTCACTCATCCCCTAACGTCCAACCTTTCTTTGATCTATCTTTGCTCTTTGTATTATATGTGATACTCAGTGTTATTGATGTCAATATAAGTCTCATTGTAAACGCTATGGGCAACCTAAACAGTTCTAAAAGTTTTATTTCTTTCGAAAGAACCCCATTTGGACTTATGTTATAATTTTTTAGACAGCTCGCGGCAGCCTTTTGTTTTCATTTTAGAATTTGCTAGTGTATTTTCATGTGGTTGTAAATATATTTATGAATCTGGCCACACATTCGTGTTTGTATGCATCTCTGTGTTCCTATTTTTGCAATTTTGTCATGATTAATTGTAAATATTGTATAATATTATAGGAATATATTCAAAACATGACAATTGTACGGTTCTGCGAAGTAAAAATCACAAACTTCATTCCGAAACGAAGCTGATATATAGTTTTTTCTCGTTTACATACAATAATCTTAGTTGTGTTGATTTAGACATAATGAAATGTCAAACGATATTGTTTTCGAAAATTGACTAATTTTCGCTATCATAATCACATTCCTAAATCTTGATTGGACTTCGCTGGTGACAACCAAACTACAAACGTCACTTATTTTGGCGCCACCCCAAAACTCCCTCTGCGTGTCTGACCTAGGCAAAATGAAAAATAATTTCGGAAATTGAGCCTTTACAGTTAACATGTGAAACTGATATTGGTATAGAACGAATTGTCTCAATTTGGCTGATTATTTCAACATTCCTTGCTGCCCCCCTTTAACAGAGACAACCAGTGGAAACGGTTACCAACAGCCATAGACTATTTTGTCGTTACTTCAATTCTAGCTGCTATAACTTTTTTTATGTTATTCAACAGTTGTTCTCTCTTTCGCAGCTGTGATTTGTATATTATAGTTTACAGGTTTGAAAAAATATTTTACGACTTTTGTATGTTTGTAATGAACATTTATACTTGAGTATATAAGTATTTTCCGGTTTTTGTAGCAGTAGCTGCTCCATTTGAGAGTAGCTGTCTAAGCGGCGCACAGCAGAAGACAAATCTCACAGTCGTTGGGCCCCCACTTTTTCATGAATTTTTCTCTTTTTGTACACATGCCGTAGGTATGTGGTTTGATCTGTACGGTGCAGATAAAATTGTTTTCTTAATGAATGACTTGTCAAGTATTACCATCATTCGAAAAAAATATGACGTCAACATTGCAGTTCTGAAAACTTAATTTATCTGCCCTTCAGAATCCCAGAATACGTCATATTTGAATGAGGTTTTATCGTGAATTGACCATTTTTAAGAAACTTTCAGCATTCGAAAACATATTTCACGTCAATTTTTTCAAAAGTTGACGTCATCTGGTCTTCTGAATTCCAGAATAAGTCATATTTAGATAAAGTTTCATCGTTAATATACCATTTTTGAGATATTTTCAGCATTTGAAATAATATGTGACGTCAACTTTGCACTTTTCAAAAATGACGTCATCTGGTCTCCAGAATCCCAGAATACGTCACTCTTAGATTGAGTTTCACCGTTAATTGACCCTTCCTAAGATATAAACATCATTTGAAAATATATGTGACATCAACTTTGCACTTTTCGATTATGACGTCATCCGAGCTCCAGAATCCTCGATGACGTCATCAGTAGAAGACTTACATCTGAATCAATGTCAGTTCATGTCGTGGTATCATACTCCAAATTTTACTTGAATTGGTTAGGACTGAGCTGAGTTATAACGCAATTTGATTTACCGCGACAGAGGGCGAGAGAGTGCACGAAATGAAGAGACGCAGAAACATTTTCAAAGACCTATAACTTAATGAAAAATAATTTTTTTCGAAAAAAAAGTTTGCGCCCCCAAGGTTTGAGTGGGATATCTATCGTGTCCCAAATTTTCAGTCAAATCGGTTCACACATAAAAATTTCCCAGAAGTGCGCACCAACACACACACACACACAGGCACACACACGGCGGAAGTTGGCGGTCAGGCATGAAGCGCATAACGTCATAACTCGGCCCAAACTTAATCAATTTCGTTCAAATTTTGAATATAGCTTGTAAATGTGCCATAGAAAATCAGCAAATCATAAAAAGTTTTGATTTGCACAATTGGACCTTTTTGAGAGTGAACTAAAAAAATGAAAGCGCGCATTAGCCGGGCCAAAGACAAATCTCGCACAGCGCTTCGCGCTGCGCGCGATTCGTGTACTTCTTTCCTATCAAAGTGATTAATAGAATATTATGCAAAATTTATTGTAGTATAATATTTATTATGTAAACTGCGAGATAACTATCAAGATGCTTATGCTTCGCGAAAGCTCAAATTTCTCATTTTAAATTAAAAGGTTGGCTAAAATAAATTAGCCTCCTTTAGTGAATAAATTGGTCCTGCCACGAAAACCCTGGCGCGCGCGGTCAGCGACGATCGTGGAATTGACCAAGTTGTTCGCACCCAAAAATCATCATATTGTTGAGTGACCGCAGGAGGAACGAAGGCGTAGCTTTATTCTCGCTACGAGTACCATGTTAGAAGAGTCAGAGAGACTCTCGAGTAGCTTAATAACTATGAAAGTTACATAGTACCGTTCTTAGCGCCAACTCACTGGCAGCCCAGTGTGACAGCTGGTACAGAGTACATCCGGCCCATATGAGTCTGTCCCAACACCGCTGTGTACTAATAGCGTGAAACCAACTTTGAAAAAACAACCGAACTACGGGCCGTTATCATTGAAATAGCTGGCAACTAAACTTAGAAGACAATTGTTGTTCATAACTGTTGTCTCCTTTTCTAACAGTACTAGTACTGTAGCAGAGGTACAATGAGGAATAGGTGGCACTACTTCTAAAAGTATATCCGGTAACGGTCATTCTACGGCAAATTAAACCACGGAAACGTACATGGTCATGAATCTTTCCAACCTGATCCGTCCTAGCCATCTATCTGGACAAGTCGACAGATATTCAGGACTACAGAGGCATCATGTAAACCAATGTTCTCAAACTACTATTTCCTTGTTTAAATAGTTTACACCACACATGTGCGTAATCAAACATATTATTATTTCCACCATGAATAGAATCAATAATACTATCACTGAAGTTTTTAGTTCGCAGCTAGCCTCAGCCAAGGGACGAATCCGAGCGATCGTCTTGTGTAATTTGCTGCAGACTCCCGAACCAATCAGATTGGAAACCTGAAACATGCAGGCTGAAATTATCTTTCTTGCTTGCGTTCCACACGCGTTAGCAAATAACTTCTATGGGTGGGAAAGGGTGGGCTATGATAGTTATCTCGCAGTTTACATAATAAATATTATACTACAATAAATTTTGCATAATATTCTATTATATAAACTGCTCGATAACTATCAAGATGCTTGTTCAAATCATTCTGAACGCAAGCCACTTTATTAACCCCACAACGGTAATTTCCCGTTTCATTTGGTCGCACGACAGTTGAGAAAAAATAAAACAATGTTTATCCCCATAACCCACAGGTTTTCGGTCAAAGGTATCTTGCCTATGCAAGTGCGCCCTTTAATGTACTTTAGTAATATCCCAACTTTAAATCCTAAACCAAGCCCTTTGGAACTAGAACTTCACCGAAATTGCTATTCGGGGCTAGGAATTTGACGCCTTTACGCCCTAGTACAAATTCAAAACTCGATTGGAATGTTTTTCCAATATTAGCTGACAGCCACTATACAGTGCGCATAAAACAGAGTCTTGGTCTGACAATTATGAGTTAATAATTTCATACATTCCGCACGCTTCTAACGTTCAATCTCTAATTGAGCGGTTGCTTGTTTTGCTCCAAAACCAGCGTTGTCAGTTTTAAGCAAAGTTGAATTTGCGCATTATCTAACAAGTCGGTTAGACAAGTCATATGACCGGACATTGTGATTAATGGCCCCTCAGTCGTCTAAATACAACAATCGTCATAAAGACAACAGGTCGCAGCGGCGTTTAAAGTAAATACGGCACAGTGCGATGTTACTGCCGCAATTATGTATATTGGATCATATAATAGTAACTCTCCATTAGAGCGTACAATATGTAGTGGGCACTCACTAGTATATGTCTCAGCTGGGCAGTCCGTTCCCGCGATCCCGGTTCCTTCGACAGACTGAACGTAGCGGAGGTTAACCAGAACCTGCAACTGCAAATTTCATCAAGTTCTAACTCCTGATATTTGATAGAGACAAGTTCTTGCTCAAATCAACTATACAGCTTACGAAATTGTATTCGTATCTATGGTATTAACTGATCTTCAGTATTTACTGATCTTTAGTATTTACTAATCTTTAGTATTTACTAATCTTTAGTTGGTGAAACTCCCGCAAGCAGTTCATGTTAGGTCTCATTGACACTAAACCTTAAGTTTTTTTGAATTACTCGCATATGTTCACGTGAAATTTCGGTAAGCATCGAACCAACCACAGGCTGTGGACGAAATGCCATGACCGAGATGTCCGGGACGTCAACAAACTATCGAAATTCGGTTTATTAGCCACTGTTTTACTCCGTTAGAAACAAATTTGTCCATAGCCTCGGCCGCTTCCAAAGGCACTATGCGCTCAAACGAACATATATTCCCAATATATCTTCCGTTAACATTGAAACTATAATGCAGAGGAGATATTTTCACTCACTCGCTTTTCATTGAATAATATCATACCCAATTAACTAAACTGGAAAACTCACCGAGTGAATGTCCATGAGTATCCCACGCGTGACTCGGATGGACCCTTAGTAGCCTGCTGGCAGTCCTTTCCAGACCATCTGAAATAAATTCTCATATTATATATATTAACGAGATTGTGAGATTCATCTCCCCACTAGGAACATACGTGAGATAGAGCAAACATTTTCACAAACTGGCCTACTCTTGCCGCAGTATCGGGAACGTTTTCCCATTCTTATGCAAAATTACACCCTTCGCATAATAAATTGTGAAAACGGGGTCCTTATTGGGGAATAGTCACACCTTACTGGTGTGTGACTGGATAAACACCCGTGGTGGAACACCCTACCTCTTACATGCTTTTATTTTGATCAGTTTTACAACCATGAGTAACAACTGCGTAAGAGAATGGTTAGTCGAGTCAGATACTCGAACAAAACACGAAAAATTTACTGTTTCTCGGATTATTGCTAACTTTGCGTTGTCAAAATATCCCGTTATGACATTATTATCGGGTAACAATCAGAGAACCAGCATTTTCACAAAACGCAAGTGTGCCGTAGCCTATGATGTACGACATACAACGTGTAATCTAACACATACATCATTTCAATATGCTTAATTCTCAATAATGTCTGAGATCGTGCCGCATAACTGCAGCTTAGAAAGAGCTCTTACACGACAATTGCACAACAATTTTCTTGATGTTTTGCCAACGTGTATTACGTCTTAATTGTGATGAGCAGTTCAACTCACAATTCTCATCGACCATCGGTGTTTCAACTCTTCGTCTCCCGAAGAAAAAGGAGGGGCGAAGAGCTCAGCCGCCATCGACATCCATTTCCGACCGAAACGGGTTCCTGTAATAGCAAACTTAGCACATAGGTAAATTTGTGACTCAGGTCCTACATGAGTGTTTTTCGCTTATCCGGGCAAATTCCGGTTTTCAGTAGTTGAATTTTAGCGAGTGAACTAGTAACTTGCATCAAAACTTCATGCCATGACAACACGCCACGTGGTTACTACTTACTTAGCCCTTAAACGCCCCGAATGACCAATTGCATCTTACTATGCAGAAGGGTACTCTGACAACAAATTTGTCTTCATTTCTTCAGGGCACAGATTATTAATTGAAAGTGACCTACTTTCGCAAAACATTAATGATTGTCTCATTAGGGATGAGGATTGGGTGTCGCACCCTATGGTCTTGCTGTTGAAACTTGAAACCCACCGAACCCACTATCTAGTTCAACGACTCAACTGGAACCCGTTTTTTAACCAAACTATTGGGTTTACCTTCAATTAGGACATATGTTGTATCTACCACTGCCAGGTGCGTAGCTATCGCTAGGGTTCTGTTAAAAGACTAATCATTACACTAGTCCACACATACGAGAGGAATAATTTGCTCAATTAAACCCGCTAAATCAGCCGGATTTTCGTTTCATTGGCAACCATACGACTTATTGAACAATAGTACAAAAAACCTCACCTTGAGTGTCTATTGATCCAACTTCCTGTGGACCGGTGGGATGTATTGCATCGTCTATCCACCACTGCAGACACGACCGAGTTTCCTTTGAAGACCATCCGGCATTTCTGAACAAACTGCCAATAATGAACAGTATACGGAATGAATACGCAAATTTCAAAATTCAACCAAACAAGGTAATATGAAATATGAACAAATGGTAATTGAAACAATAGTACATGTTTACAGATCTGTCCCCGACGAATCTGAAAAGTAGATGCCACGCACTTCTATTTTACATACCCAAATGTTATACCACTATTATTTTCTAAGGAATTTCAATCCTGAACACCCTCGGGACTAAACCTAATCCGGTCAAAAGGAATCACTTCTTGTTCCACCAGCCTACTCTATTCCTAGTAGTATAGCCTGAAGCCTGCTGAAATACGCAATTGTATTGAATTCTTTTCAAGAGAACACTTCCATTAAAGCCGTTCGCGTCCAACGCATCGGTTAACTCCGAGATTGGCTTAAATTACAAACCGTTATCCCCTAGGATAGTGTGGCAACAACCTTAGTTTCCTAATTATACAAAATTAGTGTCAAGTAGTGAGGTGCACAGTGCTTCAATACTGCAAACCCGTATCATCGCCGATCCTTCGACCTTTTCACAGACAAAACCCAAATTGCCACAAGGCTTAAAGATTGGACATTTCAATCTGATGAGCCAACTGTGATAGTTTTCATAATCATAAGAGAACTGTGTTCTTACCATCCTCGTAATCCAAACCTAACCAGGTCAAGAGGAGCCTCTAAATTCTCTACGAGTGTACTCTACTCATATGGTCCAGCTATAAGCTCTACCCCGTCAGTATTATTATGGACAACTTTCCAACAAAATTACGTTGCAACGAACACGATTCACGCTGAGCCATGCATGATGCAGTTAAACCGACTAAATATGACAATTTAGTTTCAGGGAGCCCTGTATCCACCTCGGGAAGAAACATGAACATTGCGTTTGAACTACCGAAACTCCAGTAAATACGCAGATCGTTCGTTTTTGCGGCCAAGGTGAACCCAGTTCGCCTACAATGCAAAAATTGACTACGCGCGTCCGGTAAACCCTTCAACAAGATTCTAGCTGCATGCCAGCCAATCCGAACAGAAGTCGTCTAGCGAGATGGCGACCATGCCCTCTGCTGCCATTCTTCTCAATCGACCGTGAAAGAGAAGAACCATGGGCGATGCCCATGAACCGTTATGTAGACCTCTCTTTCAGACGAGGAACGGAGAACGAGAACCCCAAAGGTACCAAGCTCGTTCATAAGACCCGTCCAATTCTGCCGGAGCCAGAAAACGGGGAACCACGAGAGCGAGTGAAGACAACTGGAACGATAATTCGACTCTGTTGGGAAGATCCCTCCTTCCCTGAGCCGATAGCCGGTCACGGGAAATAGGGAAACAGAGGACCCCCGCTGGGTCAATCTCGAAAAACCAAATCCCAAACGTCCGGCAACCAACAGGAAACGGAATAAAACTCGGAATTCTGATTCCACGGAAAACCCACGATTCCTTAGGAACACTCGAACTCGACTGAAAATAATTTCGAAGGGATGTCCATATCCCCCGAAATAAACACACAAATATAGAAAAAACAATGAATAAATTCGCCACTCTCTGGCGAAAATAAACAAATAAATGAGAATAATAAGAGCAAGCCCGTCTGCGACGGCGCTCACGAAACAATATGATGATTTTTGGGTGCGAACAACTTGGTCAATTCCACGATCGTCGCTGACCGCGCGCGCCAGGGTTTTCGTGGCAGGACCAATTTATTCACTAAAGGAGGCTAATTTATTTTAGCCAACCTTTTAATTTAAAATGAGAAATTTGAGCTTTCGCGAAGCATAAGCATCTTGATAGTTATCGAGCAGTTTATATAAGAAACGATTAAGAAACGTAAAAAAAATTAAGAAACGAAAAACTTTTCTACAAATAGATCTTTTAACCACTCCGATTACTTTCAAATTTCCAATGATTTATACTTGTCTCAGCACACTTCAAGAAAGAATAGTTACTCAACACGATAAATTTGGACGTCCATGGAAAATTTTGAGGGCGACTGCATCCACAGTTTCAGTTCGAAACTACACGCACACAGCCTAATTCTAGAATCAGCAGCGAATCACACGGTGCCAATCTAACCACTGCGTAAGAAGTTTCATTCTTACCCGCAACATCTACACTCTGATTGTACGAAACTCAAATCCCTTGTGTATGAACAGGGGCTTTTTACTTTCACACATCTAAAAAGCGATCATCTTCTATAATTGTAAATTTCGTTCTAAAGAGAAAAAATGATAGGAGTCAATTTTCTTTAGTGCAGCTCTTTAGCATACCGCTTTCCGAATAATCTACGACACATCCGCACATTGAGAACAACACTGCTTTTATCTATCTAAGAAAACTTGCCAATAAACAGTAGTCTCTTTCGCTTGCTGATTGCGCGAAAGGCAATGACCGGCTGACATTACGAATGAGAGAAGACAATTTACCGACAACTGAGAAAACTATAACAAAACATTTATTCGGTTGCCCGATAACAAAAATTTAGGCGATGGAACCAGCGTTGGCGGCAATTCTGGGCCACAGATCGGCGCACTCCTTGGCAACGGGTCCAGTGATGGCAGATCCCTTCATTTCACCCTTGTTGTTCACGATAACACCTGCGTTATCCTCGAAGTAGATGAAAGTACCATCCTTTCGCCTGAACTGCTTGCGTTGGCGGATCACGACGGCTTGAAGAACTGAAAACAAACTACATCATGCGAAGAAATCGAAGAACACCCAGTCCTTTCTCAAGAGCTGTCTGAATGTGCTGGTATATTCGCGAAAAAGAGAACAGTGCTCCTCGAGAAGTTGTCCGAGAGCCCAAAACAAATGTATATCTCAAACTCTCCAGTATAGAAATGCCACTCTTGAAAGACATGGCGAAGGATGCTACTAACGTTGTTTATAATTTTGAAATAATTCCGGTTAGTCACCCGATCGGATTGAAAAATATATTCCCAAACAATGCACGAATATCCTACAGGTCTCTGACATGCAGTTATTCACCACATGTTATGAGTTTCCAGGCATTAATCTATATGCGTACTAGTACTATATTCATATATGAATTCCAGATCAATTAAGTTATAAGACCGAATTCAAGACGAAGAGGAATAATTCAGTTTGTTAATTATCAAAAAGAATACAGGGTCCTTCATTTTCAAGATTGACAATGTAAGTAACGTTGAATCCCCCATTAAGCATTCATTCAAGTAAACTTGGTCGTGAAACGAGAGAAGTCTTTGTAGTATATGAAACCCAGATGCACAAAATTTAAAGAAAACGCATAAAGATATTATTCAACTGAAAATTAATTTTATGCGGATGAAGAGTATTCTATTATCATATCGAATTGAATAGCTGCACAGTCATTCAATAAATTCGAATGACAATAAAAACTGCTCTAGCTACTTTTTTTAATGTAATTGACTAACCAAATGTTAGAAAACGTCCGTTAACTGCTACATTACTTCAATTGGTGAGGACAAGTGAAAAATCACAATCAACCATGTGATTAATGTTCTACATTTTCCCAGGCAATTGATACAAAATGTCAAATAGTCTACGGGAGGTGGTGAATTATTCCAAACCTAGTTCTAATTGTGTAAAGTGTGGAAAAGTTAAATAACTACTGCGTTCGATTCTGTACAATCGATACAGAAAAGGTAAACACTAGTACAGACATCCCCACCCACATTAGCAATCAAATTTGTTTGTCAGTTGCCATACCTTATTATTAGGGAGAGAATAAATGATTGGGTTTGTGACAACTTTTTACTTTTCCCAGTCAAATGATACGAAATGTTGAGAAAAAAGGATTGGGTTAGTGCCAACTTTGTGAACGAAACAAAGACATGGAAGCCAACTTATAAACAGGGTAATAATGGTAATGGCCACCTACTCAATTTTTGACAACACTTTTTTGAGGGAAAAACGTTCAGGTAACCGACCTTTCTTTCTGAGCTCTGGCTTTCCCTTCTTGACTGAGGCGACGAACATGTCTCCAACAGCAGCGCTGGGAAGTCTGTTCAATCTACCGCGGATGCCGAAAACGGCAATCACGAAAAGATTCTTGGCTCCAGTGTTGTCGGCACAGTTGATGACGGCTCCAACAGGAAGACCGAGAGAAATACGGAACTTAGCTCCAGATGCTCCTCCGCGTCCTCTCTTGGACATCTTACCTGAAAGACTTAATCAAGACTGTTGAAAACATAAATTTTCGAAAAACGAAGATAGTGGGAACAGAATGACACTCAAAATTTGACCAAGAAATGAAAAAAAAAGTGGTTAAGCTCATTTAATCGTATATCATCACTTTTCCTATATTACATTTCCATTATTGTTAGAAAAAAACACAAAACGTAAGAAAAATCGAACAGAAATTTTGGGAAATCATTTAAAATGAAACGGACTATGCCGTCCCCATACGCTATAATGTGTAATACTCAGTCATCTATTTCGCTGCTCGGCCGCTCCGTGGCGAGACCATTGAGTTATTCAAAAAGGCTCAATCTTAAATTTCCTTAATTCTTTTCGCTTCTCAGCTTTCCTAAAAACTCTCATGATTATTTTACGACATTTAACGGGAGTTCTCATCAGGTCTCACTCATAAGTGATTGTTTTACATAGTCGGATGAGTTTTTCAGTGAGGTAATTTCTTAGAATAGTGATTTTTAGTTTATTGTTCACACCTAGCTTCTTTATCTACAACCGAACCAGCTCTCATCTTTGTTTGAAGCATTGATACTCAATCAATTTGGTCCTAATTATTACGTTGCAATATTTCGAGAATCATCGAACTGGAACTATTTGGAAAATTCATTTTATTTCAATAATTGTGGGTTGTGATCTGACACAAACACAAGTTAAAGCGGAAATCACACTTTTGTCATCCATTTGTTTTTGCATTTTATCTTCTACGAGCTCACTTGAACTGACAGTGGGATTTATTTTAGTTGAGATAGTCATTTTATTTGCGTACCTTTCATATAAAAAGAACCATCGACGTAACGTGTTCTCCTTCCTTAACCTTAATATATCTTACATCGTAGCAGAAATGGCAAATTTTATATCTATTTATAATAATATAGTTTCTGACAAGCTCTCTTCTCGGGATTTTGTAGTTACCCATTTTATTTACTCAGCTACCAATATCGTAGTTGAGGTGCGCAAGCGAAATAAGGGGTTCTTTTCTGTATACTTTATTTTGGAACAATTCAACGGACAAATCTACTTATAAATCCTCGTCGATATCTAAGGCGTCTGTATTCACAGATGCCGAATGTTTCGCACTTTCCTCCGAAGGAGTCATTGTCGAGGAAATGGTGTCAATAGCTAGTCGCAGAGCGTGATAGTTGGATCTCTCATACATCATTGCAATAAACTGAACAGCGAATAAAAATCCTATTACAACAATAATCAATCTCTGTGTCTGGATAGTTTGTCGTGTTTGTTCCCTCAACATCTCGATGGCGTTTTGCTGAAAATAAGTATTGCAGTGGATATTTGGAATAAGGAGTAGGCTTTAGGTGAGGCTTCTATATTCCCGTTGGTAATCTTTCTTACACCACTCTCTACTTCTCAACTTCAATCTCCCTTCAAATACACTACAATTCAGAAAATAGTTACTTCACGGCGACGTAAAAATTCAGAGTTTAGCCTAACCTGGCTGCTGAGCAGGCTCGATTTTCGTTCAGGACGAGATCCAGAGCTATCTGTCGAAACATCTTCTGATACTTTGCACTTTAATTTGTGTTCCACTCTGCAATCCGCTGGGGTTGATTTCCACACATCAATGAATTGCTCAATATTGGCATTTTCTGTCTCGACGGCCATAAGCAGGAATTTTTCTTTGGAACAGGAGAATTTGTATTCTGCAAAAAATAGATTAACTTCTGTGCTGACTCATGCGCACTTTCTTCTATGAAAGACGTTTTCTTCTTCGAGATCACTTCACTTCCCCTATTGACTTATAGTCATACAACAGTGAAGTTCGACAATTCGGCAGACGCAGTCCATTTTTAGATTGAAACACGGACAAGTTTACTGGGATATGCTAGTTTTTGATGTTGGACCTTGTTCAGATTGTCATTCACTTTTTTCTGATAGTCCGATCTGAGCTGTCGATATATTTTATATTTTCATTTCTATTCATGATGTCATTCGCGCGATACCAATACAGTAGCCGGAGACAGACAAACTGACCGTTTTGTAAGTATACCCGGATGACTTCAGTTGTCCCTGCGGGTATGACTCCTGAGCTTGGCCGTACGCGAAATTTTTCCGGTGAAGTAGTTTTGATTTTGAACATAATTCTTTTTGTTGAATGATTTTTCACAGCAACAATATCGACAAAATCGCTTTCTCCGTCAATTTTGAGTAACATCAGTTCGTCTTTGGGACTGAAACGAAAATAAATGTACTATGTACACTAGTTTCTTAGTGCTGTCACACACCAATAAGGTTTGACTACTCTACAAAAAGAAACCCGTTTTCTCATTCGAATGCGCACAATGTAATGAATTTACTCGAATAAACGAATTTTCCAGATATTGCGAAAAAGAGAGCCCGTTTTCTGATTTTTCTGACTATTGAGACAACTTCACTGGGAGTAATCACCCGTTTTTTAACATTCCGAATGTTAAACTACCCCTATTTCAACAATATATCCACTTTACATGAACCTAAATCTGGTGTAAACCTAAATTTCACACTCCGTTTTGTAGTGTGGTTATTCAGGTAAACGTCAGATTATCAATCGGTCTCTGTGCACAATAGCATCGCCCTGTGTATGTACTCAATTATCCTAATAATCTTATTCTGATCACACAAATAGGAGAGGCCAGAGTCTGAAAGGTTATAATTACACATGTTTTTCTAACCTGACTGATATGAAAGCATTTCTTGAAGACTCTGTGTCAATTTCTCTCATTCTTTTTTCGGCCACCGGTTTGATATTGGACGGTAAGCCGACCCTTCGTCCCGGTCCTTTACTTGGTCTCCTTGTAAGCGTTAATGGTGTTCTTCGTCCGGCTTCGTCGGGGTCATCGAACTTCACACTCTGAAAGTGTTTGAAAATCATTTAAGCTGGATCAGTTCCATACACCAGCACGATCTGATCATTCTGCGAAGTAGAACCAGTCTCTATATTGGACGGGTCCATTCAAAAAACGTTTTATTCACGAAAAGTGGGAAAGTGCGCACAAGACACTCCAAAGGGAACCTAGACGGTGTGAAAATCGAAAGCTAATATGCGCAACGCGGTGCACTGCGCACAATCTATTTAAAATTAAAATCGTACTAGGGAAAACTGTACTCTTGTAGTATTGATCAAAAGTACCTCACAATTCGGTACAGGGTTGGATATTCTATTCTGGCTGACACGTAGGTGTGTAACCCACTACCTATTCTAAAGGTTGGGGACACTCCTAAGGTTGCGATGACATTATTGCACATTTTTATTATGAATGGGGGCAATTGCCGCCTTCTCCAAACTATTTGATTAGGGGAAATTTTTAACGTTTGAAGGAAAAACTGGTTTCCATAAGTCTCATTATTACAAAATACATAATCATAATCCCAGAAAGTAGAGCATCCACGACAATGTATTCTATTATTCTTTGTGATCTCACAAAAATCTTCATTAGTGTAAAAACTCACACGACGAAGTGGAAAGTTGTCCAGATTGGCCTTGGAATCTGCATAGTCTTGAAAGTTTTCGTTTTGATCTCCAGTATCAACCACATTGTTCGGAAGGCACTTTGCTATTTCGTTCATTGTGAATATGAAGTTATCCTAAACTGTTTTACACGAATGAAAATGAAAAACTATGGAGTAATGCTAGTCACTTAGTCGAAATAAGTACAGTTGTAACACTGGCAACCGACATCTGTGGAGGAAAACGCGTAAAAATGTAAAGCGCAAGCGGGATCCCGAGTGGTCAGAACTGGCTAGACAGCTGTCATCAATTGAGCAGTGAGCTGTTTCGTCTACAAAAAATGGCACAAGTACGCAAGTGCAAGTACATATCTCTTCAAAAATCAAAAGTAACTCACTGTACCTCCTTGATGGGGCCTCAGAAAAGCAGTATCTATATATTCAGGAATAGTTACTCTGTTCAGATGCTGTATGGTTGGATGTCCTCCAATGAGCCATGATTTTACCACCTACAATTGATTGACGTTAATGGCTGCTTATGTTATTTCCTTATCTTCTATCAAAGTTCTTACTTTCCATGGAGCACTTAATACTGGGGGCGAATCGAACACTAGCAGTTCCTGTACGATCCCGGGAAAATAGTATTTCATGGCCTTCAACATGAATTTGAAAATGTTGAGATCCTGAAATTCATAATTTATTTCACATAGGGTTTCATTTATTCATTTTGAGAAATAATAATGTTCAATAAAATTCCATTCAAAAAAAAATTATGAAAGTTCACCATTTGTTTCAGTTTTGTACCCGTCATATCCATAAGTAGTATCAACTGAGATGCTTTCGTTTCCATAAAATGTCTATCCATCCAAAACACGAATAAATGCTCAAATTCTGATTCTTCTTGTTTGTAGTTGGCGAAGTTTATCCAAACTGGAAAAGTGTGATTCTGTTCAAGTTCAATAATTTATTCAGTTGATAATCTGAACCACTGAGCACTATATGTGATGATTTTTTGCTGTCAAATAGTTAATGGTTCACCATTGATCACTCACGAATTGGGTTTGACATATGATCCGTTCCGTGAATATACATGAGCTGTCGATCTAGTAGTGGTTTGATGGACAATAGGCTTATACCTGAATATAAATTGCGTGTAGTCAGATAGCCATCATATATTCAGAAACTGTGTGTAGTGATAAACATTACATATTTAGGTATTTTAGTTCTCTTATTTCTCCGTTGAGACTCACGTTCTACACCGAAATTTGTTCTCCATCGCAAACACTCTATTAAGACAGAGAAGGCGACATCGACATCATAATTACAGCTGGTTAAGAATACCCCGAGCCACCAGTCTTCGTTTTTGATTCGATGTAGATCAGAAGGGATGCATTTCTGACATATTTTATCCTGAAAAGAAGACATTCGTATTTTTACTGTCCGAGTCCGAGAGGTATAATGTTTTAACTGTCTTAGACTCCGGCGTAGTGAATTGTTTGTAACGAACTTCTCCTCTTTGAGAAAAGAAAATATTAAAGTTGGAACGAACAAAATATAAAATCGCAGCACGGTTTTTCCCATTTGGTATCCAACTTTAGGACTTTGAGAAAACTTTCTGTGATTCTATAATTTTGCAGCGAAAACGCGTTCATTAACGTCATTGGTTTGACATGTACTTTCTACACTTCCCTGTGTGAAGAATTATATGTTACTCACTTGCTCTACACGATGACGCAGATCTTGAACACTCAGTACATAGGTAGAATCGTTTGATATTGAGCTGCTACATCTTCTCAAAGATTTCGGAGACATTCTCGAGCTAGATATCGCTGAATTTTAAACAATAAATTAGAGCTAATGGTTTTTGGTTCTATATGCATTAATAGTTAGAATTAGAATATGTAAAATTTTGCGCTTACGGAAGAATTTGGTGTATATCGAATGCGGGAGAACTGGGTAGTGAGCTGACATCTGGCTTAGCAATGTGAGCTCCCGTCAAGTGGTATTTACTGTCGGCGCCGTTGCGAAATGATATGTTCACAGAGACTCCTTCCCTTCTTTGTGCAAATGATATACGCTACATTTTATACCTGATCTATCTAGTTTTTTAGTATTCAGTAAACCCATTCTAGTATTGGTTTTCATCCTCTAAAAAAGTTCTTAATATAGAAACTGTATGACGGAAATAGCGTGTGGATAATGGAGTACTTGTCGAAATCGAGATGAGATTGCCGGCTGGTTCAATCAACGGAGAAATATGTTTCTGCCGCTGTTTTTCCCTTTCTTTCGCGGCGCCGATAAACAACTGTCTATTGCTAAGCTGGGACAAAACTCAGGAAATGATGAATTCTGTGTAGTTAACTTTTCATTCACAGTCCTAGCGGATTTTTCCTTTAAAAGACAACTGCTATTCGAATTTTGAATTCAAATGTGAAATGCACTAAACATCAAACATTGTTCACAACTGAACTGAGGTCTGCGGAACACTTTCGGTTCTTAATAAGTACGGGTTTTTAGTCCGTGTTGGTTTATCCACGGGTCATTCTGTTCTTGTATTTGGATAATCAAGAAATGAAGTCAAGCAAGATTGAGTAGCTGTAGTAATTGTTGGCAACATTGGAACTCCTCATTTTACAATATTTTGTTCTGCATGACTGTCGCAGTCGCCCGGAACTCTTTATTAACGCATAATATTTTTGGAGTTGAATGATTTTTCGCTAGCTAGCCCCAAGTCTCATCCTGCCTAGTTGGACCGGTTTTCTTCCATGGGGAGCGATCGGACACTATGTGTCCTGTCTTCTCATGTTGATACAACCCAACTCACATGCATACTGACTTAGATTGTGAATTAATTTTTTCAAATATTATTGCATATTTTCTGTTTTATATTTTCAAAAATAATCAACACTTCATATATCTAGAAAAAACTTAATTTTAATCCTCATTTCGCAACAATACAACGGATAAGTTTTTAGTTTTAGATATCATTCGTGGTCTGTTTTTAATTTGTCTTATATAGTTCTCGCTAAAATGTCAATCCCTGCTTAGTACGAAATATGTTTTTGTAGTGGGGTGTTATTTCAGCGCTTCCTCTGTGTTCACTGCTCACACTCTGCTGTCTGCCTCTTACACGCAGGCAATCGACTATTTACACACCTTGTTTCGATAGTAGATCTCTTCTTCGCATGATGCTTGTTTTGTCCGCATTTCTATTTTGTGCAGTTGAGTTCCACCTAAACGATAAATCCGTTGCAGTTCAGTCTTCTAGCACAACTGTTTTGCTGCTGAAACCCTCCGATTGAACTCTCAACTTGATAGTTTTCCAAGATGCAATTCGAATGTCTCGACTCATTTACCACCTGGCTGGTCAAGGAGCTTAAGCCTATGTGAGTTTTTTCAATATATTATACTCTTAGCTCCTCATATATTATCACTTGTTTTCTTAATCTATTCTATTTGAGAATATATAATTGTTTGTTTTCCTTCTTAAATTATCCTTTATTGCTGAACAAGCTTACAGAACGTAGCGTATTACTTTTTTGCCTAATGTCTCTAATGGTGATTCTTTCACGATAATATCGAGATACCAAGTAAATATATAATAGTTTGTAATCCGTTCATATTTGGATATTTCAACATCGGTGTTGTTACGGGATATTCACCGTATTCAAAAGTCCATGTGAAGTAGATTTTTTGTTTTGCACCTATGGCTATAATCTAATTTGTTAAGCTGTGACGCCGAGCCTGCAGCTCTTGCAAAGTATGTTCTTGCGTTGTTGCGGAAACCAGATAAGACTGAAGACGAGATACGTGAAATATGTACAGAGCAGTTAGAGGTGTTTCTAAACGGAAGTGAGTTCAGTTTATTTTTATTTCTGAACCGGTTTTACCTAATCGTGGTCCCGGAATAGGACGAACCTGTGGATTTTTCCCCGCAAATCGGCACATTTCAAAATAAGTTTTGAGAGTTCTCATGTAATCAAATGTATTATCACGCCTCTTGTCAAAACTAAGTTGACATTCTATGATCAATTGAGAAATCGTACAAGTGTATCAGGTGAAAGGATTTCGGTTATTTTTTGTGTTATGGTTGAGTTTCAGACACCAAGAAGTTCATCAACAAGATGTTCACTGTAATGAAAGATAACTCTTATATGCCCAAGAAGGAGGTAGAAGTGGAAGTAAAACCGATGAAGGAAAAGTCGGTTACGCCTCCTCCAGAGTCTCGAAAAACAGAACAGCCGAAGAAATCATCGAGGGAACGAGATGATTCAAAGGTATTTACGGAATCTATTTTGGTTTACTACTACGAAATTTTCTCTTCAAATAGTTTATAATACAGCTTTATTTATCAATTCAGGTCATTCATTCTGGAGAGTTAGGTGTGATTAGTAAAAAGTGGGGGACCAGGAAGTGTGTGAGTTCTGTTCGGTTTCACCGTTTTCAACAAAAAGTGCACAATACGAGGTAGAGAGTGTGCAACAAAAATAGAACAATACATAGGTTTGCACAAGGTTCACAACGTAAGTACGTTCAACCACTATATACACTCACGCTCAAATTAAATTTTTGTAATAAATTTTTTTTGTGAACCGTTGTGCAAACCTATGTATTGTTCTATTTTTGTTGCACTCTCCCTACCTCGTATTGTGCACTTTTTGCTGAAAACGGTGAAACCGAACAGAACTCACACACTTCCTGGTCCCCCACTTTTTGCTAATTGTTCTCTTTTTGTTAGTTGTACTAGTACAACTACTCATAGATTAGAACAATCAGAATGAAATTCGAAAATTGGTGACTATCAAATATCCTGATAACTGGGCGAAGCTTCGAGTTCTCAAACGGTGTGATCCTGGTTTTTCAAATTAGTTTGGCTCCGATTGACCTCTAAAAATGGCGTGATTGGCGAAACTTCGTATTTTTCGCCTATTTCATGAAAATTTGAGCTTTGTGAAAAATCTGAGTCGTCACAGTACAAGGCACAATTACTGATTTGGCGCCAACGGGCGCCAGCGTTTGGCGCCAATAATCATACATGTTATACTCCAGGAGGTGAAAAAGAACTGGAACGAACGGCTTTGACCAATGAGTGGGCGACGATTCAGCTAAAATGCGTTAAGCTACTATCTATTACTCAAGTAAGAACTTCAACTGATAGTTTATAACTTTACAATAAATACTATGTATGGATAAAACTTGTCAAATTTGAAAGAAAATTACTCATACAGTTTTTTATACGAGACATAAGCCCGAAGTGTTTTAGCTGAATCGTCGCCCACTCGACCGAGCCAAATGTCAAAGAACTGTGAATACTCAACCCGCTCGTCAACTAAATGTATAGTTCTGACCTCTGTGAACAAATCCGGTCGTTACCCTACTTTGCTAGCTTCGTTCTCATTTGGCGCCAATAGGCGCCAGCGTTTTGCGCCATTTGATAGTCATGGCACCATGTTGAGGAAAACAGATTGAACCTACTTTTATGACGTCTGTGTCAAATTTCGAACATTTAACTCATGGGAACACATGTTTTTCAGCTTTTGGCGCCATCTGGCGCCAAGCGTCAGACATAACGTGACATCACCAAACTTTCAAAGCCGCGCTAACTTTGGGGTTTACACATGTGTGCCAAATTTAAGCCAAATCTGCCCAGTAGTTTAAAAAAATACAACGGAAATTTTCATATCGACACGAGGGCATAATTTTTTTTCAAACACCACCGATTTTTTTAATTTTTTCACACGACATGTATATAATAGATATCTAGATCTCTCTCTCTCTCTCTTTTTAAATTTTGAAAAAATGTTTTATTTGAAGACTTTTGTGGTTTGAAAACCAAAAATGGGTGTGCAATGGCCAGACCAAACACAACTCACACGCAGCGCTGCGCACGATTATTGATTATTACTTATATCATACGCATCCTTTCAGACAACTTCTTCACGTGAATTGAAGGACCGTGACGATGGTAAACGAAGGACGGCCGCTGCGTCTCACAAAGAAGATCAACAGCAGAAAAGAGATGACAGTGGCAAAGGAGAACGAGCTCCCCGGAAACGGATAAGCCCGCCTCCCTCTGAAGCCAAGGTAATTTGAAATTAATTATTGATCATTATCGTCATTTGTAAATCCCTTTAATTTAGTTTTCATACGACATGACGAAATCAACATGGAAAGTGTGGCGGTTGAAACTAAAAAGACAGAACATAGATGGCAGATGAACCGCTTCCTATACTTTTTGGTATAGTGTTTTTCGTCTCAACCTTTACTATTCCAGCGAGAAACGCGAGACCGTGAGAATCGTGAGCCAGGTCGGCGTCGTTCTCGATCTCCCCGCGATAGACGCGGTCGCGGGCGGCGATCTCCCGAACACACTAGAAGACACGTGAAACGGAGCAGGTACTGGATATAACATTCGTAATTATCTTTGAAAATGTTATTTGTGCGTTATATCAGTATTTGGTCACGGGTTAAAATTACTATTTTTATGAAATACAATATGACTTTGTTGGAATCAATGGCTTTCCTTTTAAACTGTTGCGGTATACACGTAATCGATGAGTAGAAATAACCATGAAAAATAACGCCTTCTTAACTTATTTTTCTTTGTCTTGCAGATCTCGATCTGTGGAGAGACGAGAAAAAAGAACGGACGACGAGAAGCGCAAGAAACGTTGCAGAGATTACGACGGTAAGTCAATAACTCTCTGTCCTTAATGTAATGTGTTTTTTCGTCTCTATGGGAAGTAAGTCTAGTCAGAGTGCGGTTAGAGGCATGGTCTCATTCTATGTTTTACTTACAGAGCAAGGATTCTGTATGCGGGGCGATCTTTGCCATTATGACCATGGACCTGATCCTCTGATTGTCGACAACGAAAACCCTTTGGATAAGCTGGTCAAACTGCCGCCACCAACCACAAAAACCACAGCTGCGACCACTTTGAATCCGTTCAGGTGTGTACTGTAGGGTATTTCACTCATACACCAGCAAGGTTGTCCGAATAGTCAGAAATATTCGAAAAACAGACTACTTTTTAGGCGAAAAGATGAAAATCGGTCTACTTTCCATGCAAAATCCTAGAATTTCACGTGATTACGTCTGAAAACGGATTATTTTTTGTCGCTCAGTCGGACCTTACTGGTGTATGATTTCACTTCGTCTGTGCGTATGATGTTTTTCTCGGAAAAAGTTTGCATGGGTGGATATTTTACTCCAGTTCTCCAGTGCGAATATATGACGTTTTTATTTCACGAAAACCGCTCAGATGTCCTTTTGTGCAATGTTGCAGGTATTATGACTAAAAATGTTTCTATCAGTTTCAGCTTGCCTCCACCTGGCTATAATCCGTTGAATCCGCCTCCACCTGGAGTGGAAGCAGCTTTTCCCGCTGCACTGCCAGTAGCTGCTGGACCTGTTGAAGGTATGTTTTTTTTTTCTATTTTTTCATTCAGTTCATTTGGCCACACATTCAAGATGGCCTCAGTATGGAGGATGTGATGTCGAAATGTATTCATGCGATTGAACATACTTTCATACCGGTGTATCCGAATTCTATCTACCACTGAGTTGTTTTGTTTTCCAGGATACAATCCAGAAGCACCAGCGTTGACGGGAGCCAATTTCACCGTGCCTCCCCCACCTCTGCCAGTCAATATGAGTAATGCACCGTGGAGAGCTACTCCTTACACCGTGCCCCATTCCAGTAATGGCATGGTTTCGGTAAGCGATTAGAATGAGTTGTAAGCCTTAGCAGATTAACGCAATTTGTTTTCTCGTCCCTTTTCGGTAACAATATTACGAACCTATTTTCTCATGGGGTACAAGTGTCTAGGATCTCGTCATCTAGTGGTTGTTCCATTTCAGCCGTATGATGGTGGAGCTGGTGGTGTTCCGATAGACCCTTCTTCAGCTGGGGGCCCGATGCGGTCGGGTCCGATGATGAGAGGAAGGGGGCGGGGCGGACATGCCGGAGGGGGACGCTACCCGGCTCAGAGGGGCGACGGAAAGACCATACTGGTACGAATGAGGGCTTGATTATATGTATGAATAAGTTTGCCAAAAATGTGTATACTATATGTATACACACCTTTGGCGATATTCCTGTTCTGATCACGATCCAGTAAAGTTGTTCAAGTAGTCTGAAAGTTATAAAAACGGACTGCTTTGCCAAAATTATGGGTATTGGACTATGTAAGTTTAATGCGAAATACATTTGAATGGAAAAATGGTTTTCTTTTTTGTAGCATAGTCGCACTTTACTAAAGTGTGATTATGACTGTCATGGTGTGTAATATAGACACCACTGACGCTTTTCACAATATCATACGGCTTTTTGGATAAATGAGAATAAAATGAGAATTACCTATTTATGAGAATTACCTATTTATTTTCAGGTGAAGAAAGTTCCTCATGAGGACAACAATATCGCGAAGCTGAATGAACATTTTGCCACCTTCGGAAGCGTTATCAATGTGCAGGTTGGTGTACTGTACAATATTAAATTTCTAGAATCAAATAATGTTTTCGTGTAGAAGTTTTCTGATAAATAGATGTTCACGTATGTGAAGGGATGAAACTCAATTCATTGAATTTCAGCATGCGACGAGTAAGTGTACACTCAAAGCATCACATTTGAACTGCAGACAACTTTGTTAAATTATCACTTATGATTTGGTTGCTCGTACTTCTGATGATTCTCTGTTAGGTGCACTATAATGGAGAGCCTGACGCTGCCATTGTCACCTATGCGAATCGCCACGAGGCAGTGGCTGCCATGAAATCGCCAGCGCCCGTCCTCAACAATCGTTTCATCAGGCTTTTCTGGCTGAACGATCCTGCAGATTCCAGTGCTCATGCAAAGGTGAGCATAGGATTGTTCTTTATACAAGTCTTGGGAAGCAGTGTATCCACCAATATTAGAAAACACCCTGCACCTCAAAAATACATTGGTGCGGGAGAGAATACTACCAGACTTTTAATGTTATTGGATATGGCCACAGAAGATGGATACAACATCACAACTTTTAGGAAATGTTGCAACGTAACGACTCCAATCTTAATAGTTTGAATCTCAAATCTCTCAATGTGACACACGTCCTCATGGCGTACCTTATACGAGGTTTGCCTATATATGTTCATAAGTTTTTTTTATCACCCCCACTTGGTATTGAGACACTACATGAAAATATAGGCAACAACAAGAACTTATTCGGCTAGTAATAGGCAACAATTTGTAGACAACAACAACGTATTCGGCCAGTGGCAGTCTACAGAGAAGTGTTCTTAACTCTGGCGTCTGCGTCGAGGCTCCCATTGACACTCCTGCAGTCGTCAACGAACCCCCCAGCAAAGCAAGTTTTTTTAGAACTTGTTACAGTATGATATAACCCTGCAATGAACATAAAAATACTCACACATGAAATTAAACCTTCATAACATTCAATAATAGAATTTCTAATATTCATTATGTGTATATGTACTAACACAAATGTCTTTTTTGTCTCGTTAATTCTTTCTCGCAATGTGATGTCTTGTTCTTTCGTACGGGTAGCAATGTCAGCTCGAAGAGTTTATGTTTGGTTAGTGTCATAATTGTGTATTTTTTAGGTTACTACAGGCAGAGAAGCTAAATTTGTTAACCCTGCTGTGAGAGAGGCAAAGTTGAAGATTACTGAAGCGAAGCGGAATCTGAAAGAGCTCACGGTAAACATTGGTTTCATCAAATCGTCTTTAATAAATGTATGTACTATGACTTTCTTATCTAGTTGCACAGGTCAAATACATGCGAACAATGGTTCGAAACGAACTTGAGCTTGGCACGAATATGTATGAGCACCATTTTGGGGGATTTCGCTTTACCGCTTCTAAGCTGTTTTCGATTCAGACGACGCGTTCCAATGTGGTGCGGTTGCAAGAACAAAATCTGGATCTGATGGATGGCCTGATCAATCAACAGAAAACCATTCTCTCAATGGTATGTTTTATCTAGTTTAGACTTATTCAATTTTTTTTTCAATTTATCAGTTTTCCTCAGTTTCTCAGTTCTTCAGCCCTCAGTCTAGTTGTGACCGTTTTCAGTTGCGTGCCAACAAGCTGGATGCCGAGAAAAAGAAGAAGGTGAAAGAAATGGGCAAAGATGTATCGCAGAAAATCACCAAAGTGAAAGCAGATGTAAGTCTATTTAGGTATTTTGGATCATACTGCTACTGAGTAAGTTGGTTGATGCAGTGGTTTTTACAGAATTAACCGAGTTGGTCGTGGAATATGGGACCATAAAGTTATGATATCCGTTACTTTTGGTCTCAGTTGTTGTTGTGTTACTCGTGGAAACAGAGTAGCCTATTTTGGGTGACAAATGATTATTGGTTCCGTTTCTGTTTCCCTCGTTACCATCTCGTCCTGTTAGTCCATTATGACTTTTAGTTGGATTCTGGCGTGAAGGAGCTGTCCGACATCGCCGCGCAAGTTGTGGAGACAGAGAAGGTGATCGCAGCCCATTCACCGGCTCTCGGCGACGACACTCGAGTGGAAAGTCCTCCGATGACTTCCGTTCAAGAGGGTACTGTAGCTGTGGTGACCACGGAAAATCTCATGAAAGGAGACGCCCAGGAAGGTTGGTTTCTTTCCAGTATCGGCCTCAAATAGTAGAAGCGTTTCATTTGCGAGTTGATCGTCGTATGAATTATTTCCATTTCGGTATTTTATTGATTTCAGTAGGTCACATGGAAGATGTTATTGGAGCAGTGAAGCCTTCGGGATGTGCCATCATTGTGTCTGGAGTCAAGGTTGGTCGTTTAGGCTGTTGTTTTCTTGTGTGACTTGACATTAACCTAACTCGTCTTAATCGCTATGGTGTTTCTGACGCTGCAAAAAAACTCCTTTCATTAAATTGCCTCGGTTTCAGTTGAGTCAAGAACAACAGCTTGTGCAGCAGATGCAATTGTTCGGTGAATTGCGGGACGTGGAGTTGTTGTCTGGAAATGAAGACTCCCCTGTCTTCATGCTGACTTTCAAGCAGGCGGAAGACGCGCAGATGGTATGTATTTATGTAGCTGCTTTATTCTGAATACTGGTCCTACCTAATCCAACCCGAGATGTCTCAGATATAGCAATCTCACAAAGATTATACTCGATTTCCTAGGTGGTTTCGATCAATCGTATAGGTTTTGATAGAGGGATAACGTTTTTACACTTCGGTTTAGTATAGTGAATCTATCTGTTTCAGGCTCTCGGAAGTGATATCAAGTTCGGTGGGGAGTCCATTCAGATGAAACTGCGCGATTCTGATGAGAATATTAAGAAGGAATCCCTGACGGCAACCCAGCTGTCAAGTGGAATTAAGAACGAGGTAAGTATTGAGTTTTCATACCATACTTTCAACAATCCCACTATCATACCCAGATGCAATCCAGCATTGAAAGAAGCTTTGCTCTATGGTTGAAAATGGTAGTTGGCATGTATTTACTTTCTACTCACATCTCGATTAGTACCAACTCTGCGTTGCTGATACTGAAATTAATCTGGTTACCCTTGACTATAAATACTTTTTGTTTATTTCAGTGTGACGATGAATGATCTCCCTTTGCGTTGTTGTGTGTGCCTCGCATTCCCTCGAAGACTATCCGGTGCACTTCTTCACAGAATATTTATTCCGTTTATTTCTCATGTGTTTTGCTAGCAATTTTGTTTAGTCGTTTAGATTATTGTTTTTCGTGTTGTTGAATTGGATTTCGAAAAGAGAGCATATGCTCCAATCGTTAATAAAATATATATCCAACCAGTGTGGGCCAACAAAAAAGAATACACAGGCAAAAGAGCCCCCGTACATGATAATATTATATATACATATTATTATATATACACGTTTGTTTTGTTTTTTTCTATTTTGCTAGTTGCATAGTTCTATATGATGATTGTTACGGGTGTTATTTGATAATTTCAGGTAATTATGATGCGGGTCCTACACAAAACGGAGACAATCTCGCAGACGATCTGATTAAACAGAAAAATAAATCATTTCATATTTAAACATTGTTCTCGAATTCCTGTAAACATCAATATTAATCAACCTTGATCGACTGTCAGAACAAGTGAGTCGAACCACCCAGGTGTCAAATTTCGCGAACATTCAAACGATTTTCATTTCTCTAAATATCCCAGTCAATTCCATATTATATGTACTATACACAGCACATACTTACATCACGCTTAAAAATGAATCTAGATAGATTTCACAATTTCAAGAATGAAACAAAGCACCGAGAATTCATTTGGAAAATGCCAATAATAAAACAATCACAGGAGTATGATACAGACTTTAGCTGGTTTCCATGACAGCCTGCAAGACGTCGAAAAACCGCGAGCGATCAGTGGAGCGCAAAGAGATGACTGAAAATATAGATTATAGCTTAGAACGATTACATGTATTATGAGTAGTAGAAAAACTCAACATTCCTGCAATTTCAGAGGGGGTGCAAAACGTATAGATGTACATATAACAACACTTTCTGCCTAGTTGGGCAAACACAAAGTACAGATAGTGGAAGCAAACCGGTTTCTGCGCATTCACTCTACTAGAAGGCTCATGGTTGTCTCTCATATGCTAATTGGCCATAAATAAATGCTGAGATACTCTGCTTTTCGAATAAAACTTACTATTGGAATCGAAAAAGTCCATTTGGATAGCTTCATTCATTCCTCGTTTCTTGCTGACTTCACGGAAAGCGCGACCGATATAACTGAAATTATCAAAATTTGTTAGAAACAGGAAACAAAATCCCGAAACTAGTTAGCAGACGATAAAAACGCCATGTGATTTACCACTATTTTGGTAGCAATTTCATTTTTTATGGATCAAAGTACAAGTGATTAGTTGATTCAGTTCGTATACCGTTGTTACAGGTTTGTGTCATTTTCAATTTTTATAAGTAAATCAGGAATCAGTTGAGACTGTTACTATCATCATCATCATTATTATTATCATTATCATTGAATACTAATCATGCTCTACCGTATTTATATATTAATTGTTTCACTTCGCATAGTTTCGATTCATTCTACCGTACCATTTGAGAAGGTTATCGTCGAATACCGCGTCGAGTGGCATGACCCCCGTGACTAGGTGCCAGCCGGTCCGCGATCCGGTCAGCGGAAACGAGACAATCAGAGGCTTGCGGCCGCGGTTTCGGCCCGAAACGGCGAAGGCCCGGAGCAGGAAACGGGAGAAGAGGAACAGAAAGTGGCGGGACTCCAGAACATCGTTTCCTGGTACGAGAAGGGGTGTTAGGGGTGAAACCATTGAGCTTGGTCAACGACGGAATAAATTCTCACGTCATCTCCGAATTTTCAAATTTCAATCGGAGTGCCACATCTACCAAATTATTCAATCGCGAATAAAACATGTCATTCTATTCTGAATTTTGAACATGGACAGTTGAAGTTTACTCAGAACTTCTGCACACTTTTTCATATATACTATAACCCTATTATGGGACTGGAAACAGCACATAAAGATTCGTACACTCTCCGCTCTTCAAAAAACAAACTGGATGACAAACTGAATTAAAAGTTGAAAGTTACCGATATCCTTGGAGGAGCAGAAAAGATAGAAGGGTCCGACTGGCAGTATTTCCGACTGATTAACCGCCGAAGACACAGATTCCCACAACCTATTTAGGGCAATCTGAAACATTACTTTCCCGAACCGCGAGGAATTCGAAATGATATTTTCTGTTCCGCCTATCATATTCATGACAACATATTGCTATGTCGTGTTCGTAGTTTGATTGTTGTTCAGCTGTACTTTAAAATATGTGATGAATGCGCCGTCATCCTCTCCCCTCACTATTATAGTTAGTTCCACCCAGGTATAACCCTCTACAGTAATCTGCTCAAACTTCCATGGAAAAGTTTAGAATGTTGTTGTTTTTAGATTTTCTCCAAGTTTTGGTAGTGTCTTCTGCACCTTTACTTCTACAAACTCTAAAAGTTTGAAACCAGAATAATTAGTTAATCATTAGAAAAATCCTTCTGAATATTTGACGGTTTACTGTAGAAGGACATCGACTGGTGAAACAGGGTATATGATACCTGCAGATCAAACTACAAACCAGACTTGGTTACAACCAATTTATCCAACAGAAATCTGGCACCATGTCCTAAAAAGAAGTATATCCCACCTTATACTTCTCACAGCCTTTCGTAAGTGATGTGAAATCGCCGTTGGCCTCCAGGAACGGAGCCAGAACGTCCTGAGCAGCAGCATACCGTTCGGAGAGCGCAGTCGTTTGGGGAACCTCCAATCTGAAACAACCCTTCTCCAAGTTGAGGTGCAATTTCAAAAAAAAAACCTGCTAAAATCCTCAGAGTTGCGAGCTACTCAGATAACTCTCAGCCACTTTCGCAGCGGGCATGGACACACCAGTAAGGTGTGATTTTACAAATAAGACACATCTACCATTGTTTGCTTTAAAGAAGGACGATTATGTGGTCCAATCGCAACGCTTCAGTCCTTTAAACCGCAATATATTTTTCAATTGCAGTTTAAAGGACCGATGTAACGGGATTGGTCCACAAAATCGTCCTTCTTTAAATCCGTCAAAGTTGATGATTTCAAAAACTTTTCCGACCGGACGAAGAGGAAGCGAAACGAAAGTCTATATTTTTTGCATTAAAGAAGGACGATTATGTGGTCCAATCACAACGCTTCAGTCCTTTAACCTGCAATACATTTTTCAATTACAGTTTGAAGGACCGTTGAGACGGGATTGGTCCACATTATAGTCCTGCTTTAAACTACCTGACAACCATGGCTCTAGCCACATCGGCAGCACTGATTCGACTGGAGAATCCGAGATGAGCGAAGAAGGAGGCAAAGGAGGAGGACATGGCCTTCTCCAGGATGGCGAACACCTCCTTCCGACGATCCGTCGTCATCGCCTCGTACTTCTGACGCGTCTCGTTCAACGTCAGACTGAAAGCAACTATCATACGCCCCAAGTTCATGAAGATATGCTGCCGATTCTATGCTCAACCATACGATTATTGTATTAAAAAAATCATACAAACAATCTTCTGACGCGGCTCCTTCTACGTCAGACTAGAAGTCACAACCATGCTACAGTATAGTGTAGGACACAAACCGAAAGGTCATGAACTTTCACAAAATAAAAAGTTAGTCAGACCAGTAAGTTCTGTGCGCTTCTTCTATCTTCTCGGGTGTTCCCACCACTACAAATTCCACCACAATAGTAACCGAGCAACGTACTAGTCTGACCATGGTGGAATCGGAAAGGTATACGGGGAAACACACCCAAGATTGGCGAGTAGATGTTTGACCTCGGAATCGCCTCGCTTCGTCCAATTTCGAGTGCGACAGGCGAAGAATTCGTTGGCCATCATGGCCGAGTAGAGAGACCACTGAGGATACATGGCCAGTGGCAGACTGAAACATTTAAGTTACATACTTGGCAATCAAAACGAAGAAAAACTGCCTCCTCTTTTTTTTAACACTACTTCAGCATAGTCATTCTATTGCACATTTTGAGTGGGTACAAAATAATGAAAACCGCTACCAAATTATACATTAATTTCACCCAAGACCAATCGTTCCAAGATATAGAGACCATGGTGGCTTAGAGTATAATCCACAGAAAACATGCTTTCATTATATTTTATTCATTTACAAAGAATATTAGAATGTAATACCCACTCCTTCTCAAAAGCAATACGAAGAACATCATCTGCCTTGGGCGCATTTTTCGGAGAGAATCTCGTGATGAACGGACGCATACGCTCGATGCACACGGCTGTATACGCTTCTGTCGAGATCTGTAAACAAAATCAAGCTTGAGAAGTAGGTCATAAAACACAACTATAAAAACAGAATTCCCCTATCAGAGCTTGGAAGGTGAGATGAAGTCCGTGTCCGTTCATTTAATAAAACAGAATATTTATTGAGCAAAAGTTTCAAAAGAGATGGGTGAATATAAATACGGCTAAAGATCTCAGGTAATACCGAGTGCAACTATACGCCCCGCCCCTTCTCATCCTTATGCCAGAAACCTTTCTATTATGATTGGCAAAGGAAATATCCCTTTTTTCTTTCAAAATATGACAATTTGAACAGTTAGAAAATTAAAAAATTGAACTATGAGCCCACGATCCTTCGGGACACATTTTGCCGAGGAAATTTAATTGCTTAGGTCATTTTTTATGATACTCAAATAGTGTACCAATAAACTGTCTATTATTATTGAACTGACCAGTCTATCTGTCCACTGACTGTTCAGTCCCACTGCCGCCATCCACATATGATGAGCACTGGCTCTGTTCAGAGAAGCCGCCAGCTCCAGCATCCTCACGGACGTCTGTCAAATACAATGTTCCAAACTGCCAAAACATCGGAAAACGGGCTAATTTGTCGCCCAAAACAAGAATATTCATCTATTTTTGATGCAAAATCATTGATTTTCACGTGTATTAATCTGAGACTGCTTTTTGTCTAATAGTAACCAGCTACCAAAGCGCTGGTAGCGGTTCGATCTAACCGCAAGTAGCTGTTAAGTAGCGGTTTAGTGAATGATTACTTCCTGTGATATGGGACACTTCCGTCTTTTCAATTTGTCATGACTTCTTTGAATTGACTGGTTGGAAATTATGTATTCCATTTCAAATATCAACGTACGAAAGCCTAAATTCAGACTTTCTTGTGATAATCAAGATTTGTAGGATCGCCTATCCGAAATGCAAGCTCGCCTGAAGGAAACTCTAAAAATGACGTACTTTAGTTGTTTCAGACACAAAGTGGTTCAGTTTCTGTTTAATGAAGAACACCAAAGGAAGATTTATATTTATCATAATATCTTATTTGGTTATACTGTAGTTATGTATATTTTCGATACACGTATGTGACACTTCGTTCGGGGCAGATAACAAGCCTACCGCCATCGAGTGCCATGTACTCTCGTAGTAATTCCAGAGCAGATCGCGTCGCCTTCGCTCCCAGTTACGTTTCACCTCCTGAAACATTCTAGTTTTTTTTTTTATTACATACATGTACTTTTAATATAATATGCTCAAAACTATTGAACTATTGTATATATATTATAATAGAGACAAATGGATTAAAACATGTTACTTGTTCCGATATATCTTAGTTAAGCTTATTGTATTGATGATATTCAATGCAGATATATTCGAGGAGACCTATATTCTAATCAGCGATTTCGTTGAGAATTAGAAAAAGATCAGGTGCTAAGCCAAATCGCTTTCCATCATACGATGTTCAAGCAGCGCACACTATAACATACATTATCATTAATTAAGCTCAAATAAGTGAACTACAAACTTGAATTTTGATTCAAAAGCAACACCAACAATCACCAACATTCTTGAGTACTCTTCTCTGGATCCTATCCATTCTGTTCCCTCGTTCCTCGCCGTCTGAGCCCTCTTCCTCATCTGATTCTTCCTCGTCGCTGTCAGGCGGGATGACCGCCTCTTCTGGCGGAATTCTACAAGCGATGGATCAATAACTCGCAGCTTTGGCCACAGTTTCGTTATTCAGACAATCAAACATTGAAAATACTAACACCTAATAACTAAATTGCGTAAAAAAACATCCTTCTAAACTGCCTATTCGCTCATTTTGACAGAATTCGGTGATTTTTTTTTCGTGAAAAGTGTGTTTCATGTAACAGATCGAGAAAAATACATTCTATTCGCAAACAAGTCGTTAGTCGTAGCTTAGAGCGGTCTAGTAAAAAGGACCAACTTACTTTAACGAGGACTCCTCGCGACTGTCCATTAGCACAATCACCTGGCCTCTGCTGTGAAGATTGTCGTGGTTGAAAGGACGTCTAGAGTCGAGAATAAAAACCTAAAAAGAATATTTCAATACACCACCAAGAGCCTCGTATTAGTCTAACAA